>KZ538889.1:28768-41949 GCA_000934665.2 Catajapyx aquilonaris | reverse complement strand
TAATAATTGCGTAATTATTTCGCGTGAATGGCTAAGTTGGTACCCCTGACGTTCTAGGGTATTGCAGCTGGAAGTTGCAGCCAGAATCACTCCGGTTGAGAGTAGGCCAAAAGCCAAAGAGGCACAAATTGGATCGTGAACGGGCGTGGTCCACGGAGGACAGATCAAACGGGGTTGAGAAGATGCGTAAGTTAGGCCCAGGAAAATTCCCCAAACGCCGACTGGGGAGGTCACAAAAGGATCCCCGTTGAGGAAAATCGCATGGAAACTGCCCGGCTTATAAAACTTTCAATCACGACCTGCCCCCGCCATTCCACCGCTGCCCAATTTAATTTCGGGGAAGGTCTTACGTCAAGGAACGACCTTTCGACCTTTTTAAAATAAAACGGATTTCAAGGCAGATGTTTGAAACCGCGCATATCTCACCACAGGGGGAATCTCTGCCAAAGCGAAGCAAAAGACTTGGGGTCTGGGGAAGAAGAAAAGTACTGCTGACTGCCATTCCACACCCTGCTATTTTATTTCCTAGGCCAATGGCATGGAAGATTGCTGCTGCTGGTGCTGCTGGGGGAGAAAATGTGGAAAAAGCTGGGGGCTTCTGCAATGCTGCGAAATTTCACCACCCAAAATTTTTCGTACTCTGCGGCTGCTGAATTGCATTGCCACCGCATGTTCCGTGGTCGGGATTTTTTTTTTGGGAGCTATCCTTTGTAACTCAAGTGACAAAAAAAAGTGCTTAAAAATTGGGGCAGGAATTTTTTCCAAACAATTTGTGCTTCTTGCAACATTTTAGCACAAGTTCTTTATGAATTAAAAATTATTTCTTCGTCACATTTTCCAAATAAGAGATGAAAACGGAGGCATGATTAAATAATACATAATAATAATGAGTAAATAACACAAATTCATAAATGAGAATAAATGAGTAATGTAATGTGAAATGATCTATATTCTGCCAGTATTTCATGCATGTATAACAATCAATATAAATAAATTACATATAGCAGGTCTATTTAATTATTTTTATTTTTATTTTAGCATTGTAATTATTAATTACTCGTGGAAATATGATTTTTAAAAAATATTTTCATGAAGAAAAACAATGACCAAAAATATTGCATCACTATTAATAGTGATGCAATATTTTAATTCATTGTTTTGCCCAAAGGGTAACAGAAATATCTCGCGAAATAATGCCCACATTTCTTTCGGGCAGCTTTTTTTTGTGTGCGCGCACATTTGAACATGTACGACACCAAGTCTTATAAGTTTTTGGCACTTGTAATTTTACATTATCGTCAGTTGGAATGGGGCTCTCCATGCATTTATGGTCACAAAAAAACAACTTCCAGAGTCATCATTTTGTCCCACAAATATCGCCTCCCAACAAGTGCCATTAAACTTATGTTTACACTCCAATCCTCTCCAAACTTGTTTTTTTTTAAAACAAAAGTGGGGTCAAGCCTCGTCCCCACGGACATGCTTCAAACGCAGGCTCTCAGTTCTCCCTGTAATTGCTTCTTCCTCCCCTTTTCCTGTATAACTGCTACTTTGGACCGCCTTGTCTGCAAAGTCGTTTTCTCTCTCCCCCTCACCCGCACACTACTACTAGTCTACACCCTTTCCCTTGGACCAGCAGCACACAGTTGGCATGCTTTCCGTAAAAGTCGAAAACTCGGGGGCCCCCGCAGACGGAGGATGAGAGCTTCAAAGTTGAGCCTTCGCGTGCTCCACAACACTCTGTAGGGACCCATTCTCCCTGGTGTGGTCTTGCAGTTATGTGCTCAGAATTTTTTTAAAGCCCGGGCGCAATCAATCACGAGGAAAGTTTCAGCGCGGTGCGTAACTGGCAGTGAATAGCAAGCGTGGCAACAATGCCCCCGCCCCGCAAATGGAGCGCCTTGTAATCCAGTGGCTTAGCCCCCTCCAGATATATTCCAGGCGAATTTTTCGTATCTCTCTCTCCATTGCACCCAGATTATTCTGTGGTGTATCACACAGTAGGCTATATCAAGAACACTTGTCGCACAAACTATGTTCAACCAATTTGATTGACTTTTTCAGCTTCCTCCTAAAACCGAAAGGCCATGTTAGTAATATCACATATCAGCCTATGAGGAGCAGTGACTTCTGACAGCAGCCTCCAGCACTGGATGATTTATGTGACCAGTAGTTATCTCTTAAAATTTAATGCCTTCAACTACATGTACTGTCTGAGCCGAGTTGCCCACTCGCATATTCAGGTGCATTGTCGTGTAATCACACAATCGTGCAGCCTCCAACGCTTCCTGATCAGCTCTTCCTACGCAAAAAAAACTGGCAACACCGTGCCAAAACCTCTCAACCAATCACCATCGACGCGCCCTATGACGTCGCGACAGGTGGTTGGCCCCAGATCCAGTCTGCAGCGCTTCGATTGGTCCCCCATTTTCCGCCGTTGCCATCACCTGCTTTTCACTACAAATGATCCGACTGTTAGCGGGCAGGTGCTGTGTAACTGAGCTTCTTTTTCCACTAATTCGACTCGCCTGCAAATGGTCTAGGGCCAACCGCGGGGCCGAGTTAGCGCCAACGTCCATGGCATCACTCACTGATAACCGCGCTGCGGGCAACCATCAACATCAACCACGCCTGTCTTGCGGGGAGACTGCCCCGCCAGAGTTGTTAACCCGAGGAACTAGGCGTCCAGTCCACAGATGAAGGGGTGGAGTGGGCCATCTTCCAAAAAAAAATATTGTTGAACGATAAGGTGAACAACACCTAATCTTCTAATGGCCCCCCAACACGGATGGCAACTTGAATGATGACTCCGGAAAAAACCTTCCCAAAAACTTCGGCAAGCACCACGCCACGGATATTTACATGCAACAAGGACTGCTTTTCCCATCAAGTTCAAAGCCAAGTCTGCCCAATTTGTTCAGGGCGAAGGGGGATACGAAAAAGAAAATGAATTTCGCAAATATTTGCGGATCACGGGCGTGGTAGCTCAGCTCCCGTCATCAAATGTAGTCCCTTCACTCAAACCCACTCCAGCAGCACTATTCTCCACAATATCTATAGATTTTATACATACACCGCCCCAACCCCATTTTTTCGTCAGCCCCACCCTACAACCAATTTCTCTCCCGGAAAGATCTGTCACTGTCTCCGACCATGAAGAGGGAAAAGAACCCCCTCTCACAGCTACTGTTCATCTCATCTACTCACTTTTTTATATATAAAAAATATATTTCATTGTAGTTTCAAAACATTCATAATATTTCAGGGTCATGCCATTCCCCATGATTAGCCAGCAACTTTTTAAGATTTTCTTTCTTGGGAGCTCCAGCTTCCCCCCTCGGGTTGATGAATAAGCCTTGTCAGCCCAAAAGGGGTCCAGCAACATTCTCCCGCATCTATACCTGATTCTGAGCGAGAGGAAACCCCCGCGCACCCCCCCCAAAGAAGTCCACGAAAAAAAAAGAGAGGTAAAGTGGAAACAGCTGCGAGCTGACACTCTATGCACCCCCACGTAAAATTTAGTGGCCATTTTGAAAAAAATCCCTGCAACCGCCCCCGTATTTCAAAATTTCGTTAATAAAGAACGATGCGAGATAAATGATAGGCTCGTTTATACAAACCGAGAGAAAAATAGCGCCGCCTGGCGGGAAGCTTCCTCGGGCATAGATGTATTTTATGCTTGATTTTTTTTTTTTTCAAACACAAGCAAGTACATAACTATCAAGCGGTGTGGGAAATTCCGTCTCCGGGGTCCGAGATAATCACCAGTTTCACACCGACTGATTCTCATCTGATGGTGTTGGAAGAGGTAAAGGATTCCATGCACATCTCAGCTCCAGCCTTGACAACAGTTCTCTCGCTTGCATCCCACGAATTCAATTCTCAAATTCCATTTTATCTTATTTTGGAGACAAGAGGGGAGGAGTTAATTTCCATCCCTCCCTCCCTCCCTCCCTCACACCATCCTTTACATCTTCTCTGTACCCGTGAAGCTGCCTGAAACCTATCAGGATGTTTCCGTGGCAATGAACTTGGGAAGGGTTTGGATTATACACATCCTCTCGCGCGCTGGGTTTGTAATTGCCCACATTTCATCCTTTAATCTGCAGTCATATTCAGAAACTGGCGCCTGTTACTGCTAATTTTAAACGGCTCGACGATAAGGGTTTGACGTCGCCCATACGCTTCATAAAACCGGGTTTTTGACCTCTAGGTGCAATCAGAACTCCAGGAAATTAATTCTCAGTTTTTTTTCCACCTGCCAGTGTCAATTTTACGTTTGACAATATTAGTCAAAAAAAATCGTAATAATGCCTAGGAGGGTGTGTTTCCCTCCCCCCCAAATACATATCCCTTCATTTGTTTTTGATGTCAATGCTGGTCCGGCTCTTCATATTTCATTTCAGTTACCCGGACTGCAACGCGCAAAATATTTCAGATGAAAACGCCCGCAAAATGTATTCGAACCCACAACAAAGGCGGTGCTCGTTTGGGATGCACATTGGTTTAAATAAAATCCAATACGCAATTTTCGTGTCAAATGCTGGGTGTGTATGTGTGTTCTGCACTAGACTACATATATACACTGTTAACATGCGCACAAAATCCCAAAACCCCTCTCTACACACACCCTCCTGTCCTTCAGAAGGATTCACTGCAGTGCTGATGGTGGAACAAGCGAAAACATCAGCCACTCTTCATTCCCCATTCATAAATCTAGTCAAACTGTCAGGATTCAAATGCATGCAGGCAGGGCTTCACAAAATAGCAGATCTCTGTCCTCACAAAATGTCAACTAACCAGACCCTATATTTTTAATGTCTAGTAATCAAAATGGATTCACGATGCGGGAAGGGGGGCGACAACTCCTTTTGGACCGCCATGTATAACCCTAATTTTGAAAGGCGTGAAATTGTGTATGTGCTCAATTATTGTCAGTGTGTAAATAAATATTGCAATCTGCAAGAGTGAGCTGTAGTGAGAAAAAAAAAGGACCTGATCCTGCGATGCAAACACACCCCGTTTTACAGCACGTGCTAGACTTTATTTCGCCAGCCTGGCTCCAGCAAACGTCCCATTCTAAAAATTCCAGCACCCTACACTCACACACCATGCATGTCCCCATGCACATGCCACTTTTCCTTCCCAAGCGCGAAGAGTACTGCATATCCCCCCTTTACAATTAGCACCGCGTTGACTGGTGTGGCAGACCACGTGTCATTCCCCTGTCGCCATAAACTTTCCTCGCCAACGATAAAGAATAACACCAGCCTCGCATGACACCTACACGTCATCCCAATTCTCTAGTCTTGAAAAGAGAGATGCTAGAAAGACGAGTCAACTCTTGGTGTGAAGACGCGGCGTTGACTGAGGCACTGAGATAAGCCCCCTTCTGATGCCAAACACGCCATGGCGGTAACGATCAGATTGGGCAGTTCAAGCTGTCATGCAGCAGCACCCAAAACCACTTGATGAATAAATGATCAGGTTGTGCTACATGTGTGAACGTGTCAGTGTTTTCCCCTACGTGCGAAGCAAATGAGTGGACAACACCGAGCGGTCAAAATATGGTGGAAAACAACTGTACGGGACAGTAAAAATAGTTCGTCCAAATTCACGTTAGATGTCGCCCAAAGTGCCTTAATTCTGGAATGAATGAAAAATATACTTAAGTTAATAAAATCGACAAATGAATGGAATTAATTAAAATGTAACGAATTCGTTATATTAGGTTAGGTTAGGTTAGGGTTAGGTTAGGGTTAGGGTTAGGTTAGGTTATCAAAATGTTGTACGTAAGTATATATCAGAACACAACAGGGATGCAGACCACTTCATTTCGCAAGCACTTTATGAGCTAATTTCCTTCAAATATCTTGCCATTTTTCACCTCCCCGGTTTTAGAGCTAGAAAACCCACCCCTCCACCCCCCAAACCTCCTGAGCGGGGTTAATGCACAGCAAATTAATTGGGCTGACGTTAATTATTTGACCATGCCATACCGACTCCTAATGAGATGTTTTCATATTAGACCCACAAAGGCACACCATGATTAAGGAGGAAATCTTTTGGGCCCAAAACCCCATAAATCAAGGCTCCGTACGGTCACCTGTCAGGCATAATGTGAAGAAGGTCATTAGCAAAAAAGGGGGGGTTGCTTGAAGCATCAAACTTGCTTCAACTCATCCGCTGTGATTAGGATTTCGCTGCGTACACACCTCTATACATATCGGTGGGACCAGATCATCCGCCATTTTCCCGCCCACTAAAATACAGCCGGAGATCAAACGATCTCTCCTGAATATATGGAGGGGGCGAAACCCGGGTCTGATTGGTGTCCCATAACACAGGAGCTGTGCACACGATGTGCCAGGGGTCATTAGCCCAGTCCTCCAAGTCCCTCGTTCACCGAGGGCGGCCTGATCTTCCCAAACCCCTGGCGAATAGCCAAATGGACTATCCAAGCCAGTTTTTATTGTGGACCCGGCCTTTACTCTATATATAAAGTTCCCTGGGAAAAACGGGTCCATCATTAGCGAATATAGTCTCGGGGCAATGTGAAGACGAGATAAATGCCTCTCAGGAGAATGGTATTTCGCCCTGCGCAGGAATGACGGATGTGCTGCTGCCCCCACCCACTATTGCAAATTGCCTGCAAGCATTGCCTCCTAACCAGAAGAAAAAAAAATTCTCCTGATTATATGCGAGACTGGATTTTATTGGATGTATAATCCGCCATTTTTATAGTGCAAAAAATGTACTCGTTTTTTGAGGTTGTACTGTGTCGTCCTAATGGAATTAGACGTTAGTTCCAGCTACTTAGCTCTTTCGTAAAATGTGGACAAATCTTGATCCGCGGGTGATTATGAAGCTTTATGCGGCGGCTGTGCATTTAACAGATTTCGCAAGTTTTATGGCCTTATAAAGCGGGCTTCCAAGTAGATTAAACTACATGGTATGCACTTCGTAAAAACAAGTCGAGAGATTTCACAGGCCACGGTTTTTTTAAATCCACATCTAAAAAGTATTTATTTTTTAAAGTGACGCTGAGACTTGCAATGTCAGTTGGTTATATAAGTGTTCGTAATAATTTGTTATCTTCTCCTACAAGTTGTATTTTATTTACTATTTCACTTTCATTTGCGTATTATCAGTAATTTATTTAATACTAATTAATATTTATTCAATTATTTACATGCAATATTGGTAGTTATTGTAGGATTACACGTTCTTCCCTATCAAACAAAATACACAGATAAAACTATCACGCTCTAACAGTTCACATCGCTCCAAATTCGAGCTTTAAAAATTAGATCAGGCGTCAGGTAATTAAGCAAGCCAAACAGACTTGTTTATTGCAGCGTGACGTGCTTGCATGCAATTTCCACTTTTGCTTTTTCTCTCTCATGGCAGGGGGGGGCCACGCGGGGACAGCACATAATTGCAATGCATAAATTAATTCCCCCTGTACAATGCCAGCTACCATAATGTTCCAGGCAGTCCAGGCGTGACGCAACTCAGCAAGTCACAAAGAAATCCATGAATGAAACAAACCCGATGTCCGGCTCCAAAACTATACAAAAACCCCACACCACGCAAACTGATTCTCAATTACAACCTGGAGCCTATTTCTAGCCCCGCCGACGGGGATATAATTTCGCACCCCAACCACAATAGGTTTTATTTTCTTAGCCCCCCCCCCTCCCCCTTTCCTTGCAAAACTCCCCTTTCATTACGGGCCAGTGCAGAAACGCCTTTACAATTCCCCCGTGCCTCTGGCCCTAATTTTAAGCTGCCTTCCTGGTTGTGCCCACGCACCAAGTCACGACACTATGGCCAAAACCCCCAGAATATATTTTTTTTTGTAAGGTTTTCCCTCGCCCCGAGTCGGAATAATACTGGGCAAGCCCTGAAAGAGGCTTTTTGGACCCCACGCACGGAACGGATTATGCAAAAATGGCGGCGGCCACGTGGGCGACGCTAGGCCCGGCCAATAACCAGGTAGGCTCCATAGCGTGCTGGGCCATCCCAGTCCTAAGGNCAGGTAGGCTCCATAGCGTGCTGGGCCATCCCAGTCCTAAGGCCCCCCCCCCCCCTAGCTTTTTTTTGTGGGTCGGTTCCATTAAGGCCCCCCTTGAGTCATGGATTACCAATCGTCTGACTTTTGTGGGGCTTTTGGCCAAATATTGCTGTGTGGGAAACCCCCTGCGGATGTTCCCCCCCACACACACAAAATGGCGATCGCATGCGGCTGCGGGCGTCGTAGGATAAATCACATGAGAGCGCTTATTTTCATGAATGAAACTAGGGGGGTAGACTTGTGTGGGGTTAAAGGAGGAGGAGAAAGCACGACAGTCCATAAATTGGCATGGAGGGGACCAAGCCAAGAGAGGTGGGGTTGTCCACTCTGCTCACACAGCAAAATTCTTAGAAATTGGTGGCAAAAATGACATCCAAAATGTCGCAAAGGGACGTTGAACATTAATTTCGGTTCCGACAGTCCTAAGCACTAATTTTGTGTGACGTTGACCCAAAAAGTTGGCATCGTCGACTTGGTACCGACACCTCTGCAACAGTGTCGAGTTACACCCCTAGCCTTTAACGGCATCCCTTTGTAGCAGCCTACACCACGTCAGGTGGACACTGAGGAAACGACATTGTTATTCCAGACTTTCCTTCCCTGGCTGGGGGTCACCTCCAGGCTTCACCGGAAGTCTACTAAAATCCTGCATAACACATAGAGGCGGCGCAACTTCGAAAATTGACAGCCTAATTGAGTTTTCGGTGCACACCCTGTGCCCGGTTTCCCCACTCCCAAGGGCTCACCTGCTGTAATTTGTTAGTAATGCAGGTACACAGCGTACGTGTGACAGCAGGGTACAAACGTGTCGCTGTTTACGCGTTTAAAATTAAATACCCCCAGCTATTCGTACGTTATTGCCTAAATATTTTATATGCCCCCTACACTCATCCGGCCCCGGCCCGCAATTAATATTATAATTAATGCAAATTTCAAAGGGATGCGCCAAATTGCACCGGTTCGTGCCTCGCATCTCAAAAAACCTGGGTTTCCGAAAAAATAGTGTCGACACCTGGCAACCCCCCCATTTTTAGTTTTTTTTTTTCTTTTTCTCCTACTACTTTTTTGATCCACCCACCATTTTTCCGGCACGAAAACCTTTCGACCCCGCTCGTGCAATTGTGAATGGCGTGGGCGACGGCCTGTCTGCAACACCGCCTAACCTTTTTCGCACACAGAATCCCCACAGCATTTTTTGGAGCGAAGGATAGGTCCTGCTGCCAACCACCTTTTTTTTTGTAGAGATAGAAAAAAGAAAAAAAAAAACCCGAATGTCTGGGTCATAGATCAAGCACCACGAGGTGCTTTTCTGGCGACGCTTTTTTCCACACTCCAGGTAATGTCTTTTCCTTCGCTCAACCCTGCAAAAATCCTGCTATCATCCTCCCTATTTTTATCCCCTCGGATAGCAGAAATCTCTACCCACCTACTGCAATCGATGGCTCTTCACCACCTTAACCCCCCCCAAAAAGCACAGAACCCCCCAAAAAAATTCTGTTCCTCCAGAGAACATGTTGTATACCAAAAGCCCTAATCAACTTGAGATACGTGCTTCACTATTTGATTTTCTTCATATAAAAGCACTTTCCCACCAGCTTCTTCTTTCGTTTTTTTTTTCTCCCTACTCCTTGTGTGTTGTTTTTGTTCCTTCCTTTGATGTGGAGCAGCTCCCCCTTTAAGATAATTGCCCAATAATATTGGGAGCGCCAACTTCTCACATAATTTTCGGTGGGATCGGAGGTCATTTACACTGTCTATTGCTTGTCCGCACATTTCGTTGGCACGAAAAATAATTATTTATTTACATTCAAAACATGCATCTGGTATATTCAATGATCATCAATTACATGCCATGCGTATCTTGAATGAAAACCGGATTATTTAGAGAGTCATTTCCTTCTGTATAAAATGAATGAATCTTGATAAAATAAATATTATTGGATTTATTATTCGTCTACTTAACAAAAAGTGGCACATATTTAATTATTCAAAATACATTTGAGCAGAAAATGCGTAACAAAATAATATGTGTAACCCATCATAATTTGATTAACCCAGCTTTTTGTACAGTATAATTTGTAAATATTTTCCTTTTCATAAGCATATGAAGAACTAACATAATAACTAACAAATCTATCAGTGTCCTACATATAGGAAGCTATAGACATATCTGGGTTAGTTCAAAAATACTTGAAGCAACTGCACATAACGAATAGAGCAATTAAAATCTATTCAAACGGTGTCACTTTTTCGACCCTTTTGCCTGTACCCTTGTTGTATAGCCAAAGGGGTCTCGCAGGTGAGGATTTTGCTCGCAAAAAAGAGACGGCGGCGGCCTGAGCCTTATTGCCAATATCGGTCGCATCAAATTAACCGTCGCTTGTCACGTCGGGGACTCCCGACGAAAAAGACACCCTCCCATTGAAATGACGTTCCGTCAACTCAGACCTGTACATCTCATTTCCCTACCCCCCTAACCCTCCCCTTTTCCCTGCTCGCCCCTCACAGTCATATAACCGACGCTCAATAAAGTCCTGCAGCCAAGCTACTACTTTATCTACTGATGCATAAAGGTGCACTTTAGGCACTTGCCTTTGACAGCCCCCGAGCGATATAATACTTCAATAAGCCTTTAGTGCCTCAAAATGGAACAAACACCCAAAATAAAGTAGCGGGACAGTAAAAGTCAAACACATGTAGTATATTGCATACTCCCCCTCCCCACCACCCCACTTCTTCGTCCTATACTAAATTCGAGAGGGTAATTCCTCCTCGTAACACTTCTTCATGCGAACATAATCTGAAGGATGGAAAAAGCTTGGGCTTTATTGCCAACCCAACATATTGCCCAATCATCCAGTCCACACCGGCATTAAATTGACCACAATCCCTTAATGTCTCCCAATATTTCATTTTTTGGATAGAAAAAGGACCCAAAAACGACTGTCAAAATATGATAAGCCTCAGATTTTTTTTTTTCGTGGAGGGAAGGGTGTATATACACACCCGTGACGTCAATCCGTTACAAACCATTATTGACTGCAAGCTCCAGGATGGTAGGGGGTAGATGGGAAGGATGAAGAAAAATAAGGAGGGGAGAAAAAAAAAGTTAGGAAGTTGAGGAGTCAGGGTGCTTCTCCCCGGGTATAAGGAAGAAGAAAAAATAGGAGAAAGAAACGAGGAGAAGCGGTTATTTGTGATAACGTTCCTCGGGAAAAGTACATCCCAACTGCCCCTAAGCGTTGCGCAGCTGAAACATATCGACCATATCATAATGCATCGGTTTCGCCATTCAACGACCGTTCCTTGCCAGTCTGAGGAGCTTTAATATTTGATATAGATGTTGAAAAGGAAGAGATGGGTTCACACTGGCAGTTCCACCCCCAACGACAAAGACCCAGCAGCAACTGATACGCCAGCCATTTTTTTTAGACTTAGCTAATTCCACGCCTCCGAAATAAAGCAGAATGTTTTATGACCGCGCCGCTCTGAAGTTAACGTTTGCATTCAAAACTTCATAATCATTAATGAATTCCCGGGGTCGGAGAGCCATATTCGCCATTCTCTCTGAAGAATGGGAGGAAAATAACTCGGCGCAGAGGCAACTAAATTTTGAAGAAAAAAAACACACACACAAAAATAGAGCTCCCTATTTCGAAACCATTTTTTTGTATGAGTGCGGGAAAGCTAATGCTTTTGCTAATTGCTGAGCGCTACCCAGTGCAAAATTAACACACTGAAGCGTTTTCAAAAAAAAAAAAAAAATAGCCAGCCGATTGTGGCTTTCCATTAAAAAATGAGAGCTATATTTTCGTAGAGCTACCGGGCTGCGAAAAAGTCCCCGAACCTCAAAATAGGTGGACGCAGGTGGTTCCAGCGGGTTAAGCCGCGACCTGCGACCTTTAATCCTGGGTTCAATCCCTTGAACGGACCTGGAACTGCCGGGAAAATAAATTGCGGGCGATTTTCGGCCATTAAATGATTCATTTTGGGGCAAAATTAGCGCCCCCCGAAATGTGGCGGCTAAGCCCGGCTCAATTGTCACCACATTCATCATTTTGTAAGTTCCGTCTATATTCGTAGTCATCTTTTTAGACATCTTAACGGCATAATTCCCATCCGAAATTCGTCGACTTCACTAATCCAGGCGTGATTGGCCACCTCAGGTGAGGTAATAAAATTTTGGTTTATTGCTTTCAATCACTACGTAGGGCCAATTTTAAAGGGACACTCCACTCAAAATACAAGTTGGGTTCTAAAAATCGGGCAAAAAATCCTGATTCCGAGGGTATAAGCAGTTTTTCTTAGAGACGAACGGTAAGACCAGTGTGAAAGCTGGAAGTGTGTCGTTCGAAAACCGCGCGCGGGGTAGGTGGGCGCAGGTGGCGACCCACCAGAGTGGAACCGGGCGGAACTAGAGAAGGCAGTTGTTTGTTGAGCACCTTCTCTACTTCTCCGGTTTGCCGCGAGATGCTGTTGTCTCGCCCTTCTTAGCAGACGACGCGAGACGACGTGTGTAGATATATCATTTTCCGTGTTACCGTTGGGCGTAGAAAAAAAAACGATTGCACATTCGGAATCAGGATTTTTTGCCCGATTTTTGGGGGCCAACTTGTATTTTGAGTGGAGTGTCCCTTTAAGCATATCTAGCATAATATGAGTGTATCCCTACATCTATAACACTCCCGGGCTACTTGCTACAGCAGTTTTAATATAAACATAGGATCAGGTTCCGATGCGATGGAAGAGTCCTAGGCTGTATCCCCCCCACATATGAGAAGGAATAATGCACCGTTTGATCTGGATCAACCTGGCACGTGCCATTTGGCGTCCATTTGCTTACAAACTGCCCTCCAAACCGCAATCGCATGTCGTTTCCATCCCAATCCCGCGCACGTGCACCCCCAAAACGCATCCCCCAACCCGCAAATAACCATGTCCAATAGTCCCCCTTGCCCATAATAATAAAATTAATCCCTCCCCCAGACTTATAGTCCTCCTGAATTAACCCCACCCGCATTGTACAAGAACCCTTCAACCTTCCTATCCCAGGATCTCTCGAACAGGTAGGCCTACAAAAGCCTTTCCACGACCCCCCCCCCCC
>KZ538889.1:15150-28562 GCA_000934665.2 Catajapyx aquilonaris | reverse complement strand
CCCCCCCCCCCCCCTCATTTCGAACCCCCACCTTACCCTGTACCACCACCACTTTCAAAACGCACTTAAAAGATCACACACATCCATCTTTCTTCCCTTTTTGGCAGTTTCATATTCCGCCAGGCATAACTTTTCCAGGGGAAAACGTTACGTTTTCCCCTGAAAAAGTAGGTCTTATCCGCCAATTTTTGCGAATTTTTTTGGCAAGCGTGGAAAAGTCAGGCCATGGGCTGCCCCAGAGAGGTCGCAACGCGTGAACATGGGAGGCACAAGGGTGGCCTAGTTTCCAGGATGGGCTCAATTTTAGTCAAATGCATTGGGAGTCAGAAAAATAAGGGGAGGTTACACCTGTTTAATTTTTAAAAATTAATTAGTGTTGGCAATTTAATTAGTAATTCCATTAATTATTGCATTTTAATTTCGCCCACAACAAAGGCTCTGTTTATATGACGGGGTCCAATAAATATATTAAATAAATACTGTATTTTCATTTCGGGCAGTTGTTTAAAGCAAATTTTACAATAAGTAATTATGAATAATTGGAGCCGATATTTTTGTTGGTACAATGGCTTTTAATATCATTTTAAATTTCATAATTGTTTACAATTGAAGCTTTTAATTATTGCTGTTTCTGGCAAGGTTGCGAGGGAATTGTTATTCCGCGACTACTTGTTTGCTCTCGTTCGTACAGCTGTTGTTTGTAAACCTTTCGGCTGGCCACAGGTTTATGGAAGAGCTGGCACGCAGCCACCGTAATTTAAAGAACAAGTGGTTTTCGCCTTATTGTCCCGCCCTGTTGCTTCATACTTCTAAAAGCGCGGGCCTTACAACATCGACACGCCTTCCAATTTATAGCAAACCTGTGTCATTTTCCTCCACATCTCCAAAAAAATTAATGTCAGACTTTGGTCGCATTTTCAACGGCCTTACCTGACACCACCAAGTGTAAAATGCGCTGATTTCCACCCCCTGTGATTTACTGTCGATACACGTGCATGACACTCATCCATAATACATTTTCGGCTCACTGTCGATATACCCTCCGGAATTCAACCTCCAGCCAGTGACACCCCCCTCTAAAATGGACAGGTGCCGTCACCTGTCTTCTCACTTTCATTCCAGGTGAATCGGACCACCCTGTAGACACACAACCCTCAGGTCCTGTACAGCCACGCGTGCTGGAGGGCTTCCCAATTCGTGAATTGTTCATGATACCTGCCGAATCCGGCCCCCCCCCCCTTTTTTTTTGTGAGCCCCGCCATACCCCTGCACCACCCCGATGGGGATGGGAGTTTGGCACAGACCTGTCATCCAGGTACTGCACATTGTGATAACCAATCCGTAGCATGCTGATGGCAAGCGCAGATAAGAATTCAGGTTTTCTAGTCCGGATTTTTTTTTTATTTAATAAAAAATGCACGCACACATTGCCGGTGGTCTGCATAAATACGTCTTATCTTATAGAATCAAGTTCGCTTCTAAACGACACCTTGACGTAAAATGTAGTTGCGGCACACCCTGTACACATGCTGCATACAATCAGAGCCGGAATTAATTGCATTAGGCCTATCGGGCGTCATCGTCAATAACCAATTAGTATCGAGAGGGGTTGCCCCGAATCGCTTGGGTATGACCGGATAGGATCTTCTTGTTAATTAACATTATCGGAAACCAATAGTGACATTATCATGCCCTCTGCCGCGCGGTGATATGGATGCACACAGCAAACAAGACCCAAGCGTTTAATTATGATCAGTCCGGTTGTTTTTAACCATGTTCAAGTGCCCTGGTATTTTTCAGGGGGTTTGGGTAACAGGTGAGAACCGATGCCCAACAAAAGGTGTAAAGTGCGGCGCTTTTACCCTAATTGATTCTGATAAGGCTTTGTAACCCAACTACGCCACACATGATGTTGTACCCGATTCTAATCACGATGAGAGGCAGGGGATCAAGTGAGTTTTGTGTCGTCGGCAGGCATTTCAAGGGACGGTGGCGGTGGTAGGGTGGTGTTTGCAAGCCCACTGTAAATCAATGTGCCAGCTGGTCAGCGGGGGCGATCGGCCTTCAAAAAAAAATGTATACCAACACACGCCGACCAAACACACACGCACCCCATAGCAGTTTATCTCATTCATGGAATAAATAATCGTGGGGGGGCGCTCCGTCTTCAAAGTACATCCAAAGTCCTCTCGGACTAAGGACTTCCCGTCGATGCAACATGTAAGACATGAGACCAGGGACGAGATGCATAAAACATGTGGCAATCCAAAGCGGACTGCTAACAGTATCTGTGCATACTGGTTCGAATTGCATGGCTAACAACCGATCAAAAATGCAGCTTGTGTCAATTGGATGCGGCTTGGCTCATTTTGGGAAGGTCAAGAAAAGGAATTAAAAACTACGGGAATTCCCCAAGGTACATTCCCTGCTATAAATTTAGAACCCAATTTTCAAAGAGGGGGTTCGCAAACTTGCGATGCCACGCCCCCATGTAAACTTGCGAGTCGGCCAAAATCGGCCTCTCGTTGTCTAATTCAAAATTGAAACGACTTTTCTATAATTTTTTTATTTAATCACATTTCTTTAATTGTAAATACTATTATTGGTCAAGATTTGATTCATTCACACTAATGATGACATCGTGATGACAGTATGAATAGGGAGACGCTGAGAAAACCCACACGAACATCCTGCGACCCGGCTATACATCGAACCAATCCCGATCGCCCACTTGGTCGCTCCCCATTGGCCCCTTAGAAAACCTGCGCGCGCACAGCGTTGCCATTCAGCGCCGCCAGCTGATGAACCAAGCTGGGAAACTCTTTCCCGCGATGATTCATCTGATAATGAGCCCAAATTTGTTCCCATTGGCAGAGACGGCGATGGCAAGCGCTCTTAAAAATTCCGGCCCATTAAAGTTTCACTCGTGCGTCTCCCTGGGGGGAAGTCTACCAGCAGGAGGGGGGAAAAGAGGATGGGATGAGAGAGAGAGAGAGAAGAGGAACACCACCCCATCCCTTTCCAAAGTTTCCGGGGAGCATCCCTCGCTCCGCTCTGTTTGAACGATAACAGAAGAATAATAACGCCAGATGGAGAGTGCTGGGAAACATCATGGCTCCTCTTTCCGATAGGGTCCGGAACATCTAGCGATATTCCGGCAGGGGGCAGGCCCGGTCCTAATTAATTAATTAGCATGGCACAGAGAGGTGGGAGCCGCCCCCTGTATTTCCGATCCGGTAAATTAATGTAAACGTGTACGAACGACTGATCTGCTGGAAAAAAAACATTGTTGACAGCTAGAATTTCTGGGGGGGCGTTACATAGCAGGTATTCGTCTGCGAAATGCCATGCCTGGATCGGTGGCCATTTTCCGCTATAATCCTAAGGGTTGGTCAGAATTTGGCAGGTGCTTTGTTATAATCGTGTTGTTCGCATTTCCGATTCCATTTGATCGTGAGCTTTAAAGCCTTTTGCTGGGCATCCGACCCCATCCACTCATCGGTACAACAAAATATACTTTCCCCGTACTGGAGCCCTGGGATAATACCTATTTTCAACTACCCCGAGAGCTAGGTAAATGACACAATCTGGTACCGAGTAGGGGGGGTATTGCCATTTTTTTTTCGGGGCAGGGGGGAGGGGTGGACCTGGCCGAATTTATTTGACCAGGCCCTACATCAAGAAAATCAGGGCGGTCCGTTCTGCTCGCAACCGGACCCCGCGCATTATCTGAATCGTGATATAGCCAATAAATTTACTTTAGTTTCCATGCTCCCGACCCCCCCCCCCNCCCCCCCCCCCTCGACCCCTCCCGAGTCAGATAAGCCTGGTACAGCAATGTCCAACAAAATTCCACATTCCAACGTTTTAAAGCTGACCAACACTCTTGAAAACTCTTAAAAATTAGTCTAGTACAGCGTTCCACTTCTAAGGTCCAGGGTTCGATTCCTGGTTACCTAATTCGAGCAGATTTTCCCTGTCCAAAATCCGCTCCTTTCCCCCCATGCAGACTGGCTTTAGTTGCCTCGTCTCCTCCCCTCAACAAAACCAACAAATTGATTTTTCTACTCGAGTAATCAGGTGTTCCCATTGTCGTGTAATCGCGCATAATTCGTACGAGGGCGATTATTACGCGCAATCACGAGCAATTGTAATCGTTAACACTAAACACCGGCAGGGGAAATGACCAACAGTTGGACAGGAGGCATTTTCGCAAACGAAACACCCTGTATCGGTCAACCCGGATTACTTCAAACTCAGCATTAAAAATCCGGAGGGTCCCAAGCCTGACAGGGCGAGAAACAATTCCCAGACACACAGACCTGTATCGATACACAGTCATCAACCGAACCTTCCAGCTGTCACAACCTGGATTACCCAAAACTCCACAAAGCCCTCAGCACACCCCACCCTATGATCATACCCTCCCTGGAAAAAAAACCTATTCTCCACACATGCACACCGGACGTGTGAACCACCGTGTGTGTGTGCCCCCCATCCGCACATCCAACTACTAAATCAGCGTGGGTGGGTCCGGCACAACCTGCCCGCACTGATTGCATTTTCCGGACCTCACACCTGGGAATCAAAGGATTCCGTGGAAAATATCCCCAGCGAATTAATGGCTTTCCAAACTTAAAGCGCGTGGCATACCAGGCGCGTCATTCGTTCCATTACAACAACAGTCGTAAATAACGGAACCCCCCTGAAAGTGCGATATTTCCACCTCTTCTAACATAAATCCTGCCCCCCCCTTTTTTTCAAAAAAAAAACACATCGATAGTATCCCCTAGTCGTCCTATTCAAACCTAGCGGACCCCCAAACTCCCAGTAATAGCCGATAATTAATTACTAGTACATCAACAGGACCGTTATTAAACGAGTGTGGCATTTTCTGAAAGTCTGCCAAAACGGGGGAAATAATTTCGTAAACACTGTGCCGAAAAGTGCGTCTGTCAATTTCAATCTCCCCCCCCCCGCCCAACCCCCACTTTTTTTTAAATGCTAAAAATTAACGAGCGTGGAATATTCTATGACGCCAAGTGATGTATGATTTTGACACAGCGGGATGCGAACCCCGCCTATAAAGAAAATAACACCATCCACCCCCCAACACCCTCTATGGAAACAACGCATATCTAACATGCCAGGCGCGTAATTTTGCGCACGAGTGGGTGATTTTATTGGTATTATAATTTTCGCCCAGGTCGAGCAATCAATCACTTGCCAACCCCTCTATGTAATATACTTCATTATTACAATTTTTGCTTTGTTGCCATATTCACAGCATGGTTAGTAATCGGGGCCAGTGCACCACCCTGTACATGTGATAAAAAAAAAGGAGGTGAGGAAGGCGATGGGCAATTTGCATCATAAGGGGCCAAAGCCGGCCGTGCTGGTTCTTTCTCATCCCCCCCAACACCACCACCATTCCCTACCTCCAACCTCAAACTACAGCCCGAGGGCACAGCTGACCCTCGATGCAGATCCGTCTGATCACGTTTCTTTAACCCCCAACAACACACAAGCTTTTTTTTCGAAGGTGTCCACAACAGCATGTGCGCGCCAAAAAGTGTTACTCACATAGGATTGGACGAGTTCCAGTAAATATCCGGAAGCCGCATGCACACCAGCTCTTGTGGCAGTGTCTCTAAGACGAACATCAGCACCAAGAACAGTATGTAACACGCCATGGTGGACATCTGGACTGCACTTTTGGGACACATCGGACGAGCCGGAACGTAAACACAAAAATAAATAAACAAAAAAAAGCACCAAAACGTTGTTTGGATGGAGTTTGAAAACTCAAAAAAAAGTGTGGGTTTGGGGGATTGACAAAGTGTGTTATGTGTAGATCTGGATGTATTCTGGTGGAAACTCCTCACCGGAACGTGTCGGACGCGATCGGGACCAATTGGGCGCGAGCGTCACACTTCACAACCACCATGACAGATGCCGAAGATGGACAGACGCCCGCCTACAGAGCGTGGCTGGCTACCCCCGACCAACTGGAGGCCGATTCGACCGCCCCGGCATCTGTGGGATGGGGGGCCAAACTCTAGCTGGAAAACAGCGCGGCACAGGCGCACATGTATCAAGGTCCCCCCTTCCACCCCACACCATCATCATATCTAAAGGGGCAGGAAGCAAGCAGCCCACCTGCAACCCTCTCTACGGTCCCCCCAAAAAACCGAAACCACGTACACTCTGGGACAGATTAGACTGCATTCCACGCGTGCGGCGATCGCGCACGTCGGAATGGGCCAGGGCCAATTGGACCCACGATCTATGGGCGCTGTCGAATAAGCTGATGGGAAATTGTGCGTGGGACAGCACCGATAACTGAACACCTTGCCGGAACGCACGATTACTGTAGCGCTAAAGGAAAACCTAAGAACTTCATTTTTTTTGAATTTTTTGAACAGTTGACTCCGGATATAACAGCCGAGGCTGTAACAGACTGGAAAAGCCGGTCCCGCCATTGATAGCACGTACAGTACACTCACACAAATTCGAATGAAATTCTGCTAATTTGGCCCAAAAATTCGCACATGTTGCAAATTGATTTGGAAAAAGTCATTTCATGACAGCGAAAAAGTTGATCAGTGTCATTTTGTGATAATTAAAACAGAAGTACAGCGCAGTAGTTTATCAAATAATTTATATTAAAGCGATCGGACAATGGGGCATTATAGTGCGAATATCTACATAACTGCCTAAAAGGCACACATAAAACTGCTCAAATTTATACTTTTAAAAACGTACATTCATTCGAGACACCCTGTAAATGCCTGCTTTTGTTTACAGGCGGTGCTTTACAATGTGCACTCTGCTCAATTGCGTTTTATCATGTGTAAGGCACACACACCAAACATCATCCCTCCAATTATTATTATTATTACCAGAGCGTTGAAGTTATAATTGCAGGCCTAAAATTTTCCGCCTTTCTGGTTTGCACAAACGATGCAATTGCAGCCTCCCAAAAAAACATTTCCGCTTGCAATAACAACATTTTACCGAGCAATATACAAAGCGCCTCTCTCTTCCTGCCTATAGCTTCATTATTTTATTTTTGCGCCTGGCAACAGCGGAGCATTAATTAAAGCTATCATTCCCTGAACATTGTTTAGGGCTTCTTTTATTGTGATAAAATAACCTGGCATATTGACGTTAATTTTTGAGAGCTTTCAAAATGCAGTGTTTTAGCCCCATGCTGTCCGGCTACTCAGTGTAATACGCAGAGATGCTTACATTACCATTAACCCCTCCATACGCTAGAGATTGGGATACCCCCCCCCCCCACTCCAATACTCCATGTCCTATACATTTTACATCATCCCTAACAAAATTATTCACCTCCGAAATGACCCGCATTAATTTAAAAAATGATCAGCCTCACTACATACACAACGAGCCTTGCATTAATAACACTGTAATAATCGTCCCCATTTTTACATGTCCTTTTTTTCGCTTAAAAATTGAAACAATGACAGCATCGAATTTCCCTTGCATCACATCATGGCTTTTTGCTCTTCAAGTTGGGGTCAACCGAACATAGCTAATATCATTTGACGCTAATAAACATGCAATTTCAACATATCCTCAGCCTCATATGACATACTTGAATCAATATGATCGGGTCGAATCATGCATTAAAAATCAATGCCCGGCACTAATTATTTGTATGGCAACAAACAACTTCCCCTCCCCCCCCCCTCCCCTTTAGACTAGCTGCAATAATTGTTCCGACGCTGCTGACACGTTGAGCGGAAGTGAAAATTTAATTAGCATAAAACACTGCAAATTAATAGTCCAAGATAACAAAGTGTTATGTGATGACAGCGGCGTTATTTACCAGAGTAATGAACGATTTTCTAGCTAATCAAGGTATTTAGAAAGCCCTGATGCACAGAACAATGGATATTAGCCGCCATTGTGAGTCCGAATTCGATCGGCCGGGCTCGGAAAATTAGGAAAATGTTTTCAGTTTGCTCATCATCAGCTGCATTACGCATGTAGAATAACATGCATTCATGTCAATATTCCGCTCATAAACGAGCAACATTGTCGGTGCAACAGGGATCCCAACAATAAATACTGTACACAGTATCACGCAATAATGCACGCGTACTATATGCATGAAAATATGACATTCAGAACAATAAAAGTCATATTTCACTGATTTCCGATATATGAAGGTTCGAAGTTGAATCGGTATTTAATTTGTTCGCAACATCTACACGACTGTAATTTCTTTGTCCCTGAACCTGACCACCTGAAAGTAGCCTATAGGCCTATAGTCTAATCATAGAGGTCCGTATTTAAAATGCCTAACTCAATTTATATCAAAATGTGACTGGTCATTCTTGATTTCAGATTTTGTCAACTAAAATTAAGGCCGAGAAATTAATAATGTCCGGTTATTGCTATGTTCTCTTCTTACACCCACATTATAGATGATGCACATGATAGGGACAGACAACCCATTAGTACTAAATTTAACATGACATTTCTTTACGTTTCATTATATTTTCTATAGAATTAGAAAATATTAAACATGTCAAGTCTACTCAAATTGACAAATTTCAAACGGAAATTAGCCCAATGTGAATTAAGAGGATTATGCCTACATATACTGTAAGACAATAAGTCATAATAAAGTCTGGGTGGGAAATGTCTCCAAAATTTAATGTGCGGTACACGACTCGCCAGAAGTTCATTTAATAAATACGTGATTTGTTGAGACGCGTGCCTCTAATTCATTTGTCGCCTAAGAAAATCTCCGATTACGAGCTGTCCACACAATTTGTGTTGATCAACCCGCTCTTAATGAAATGAAGCTGTCTATGCACGAACTCACGTAACCCAGCATAAAACGGGCATTTAAAACCCACCTAGCGTGAAGAGAGACAGTTTTAACCGCAGGTTCGTCATTAAGGCAGCCGTCAAAAGTTGGTTCCCGACGTGCCCGATAACCACCGGTCAAGCTGTCCAGCCCCTGCCAACCGGACAATAACCAGGCCCCGTGTGAACACCACTTGGCACTATTTTGAACCCGAAACACTACGCCCTTTTCCCTACCTTTCGCATTAATTAGACAAAATTCAGTTTCGGTCCGTGGCCATAACATTTCCTTGCAGGTCCATTAGAAGCATTAGGCCAGAAATCGCAATCCGGCCCAGGCCCTCCCCCTCCTCCCACTGAAACCAGTTCTATATTCCAGCAAAGTTCGGATTTGATCCCCGATAATCCGGCCCGGAGTAATGTGTTTTGTGTGTCGCGCGTTTTCTCCCTTAGCCCCGCTCCCCATCTATCTTACTGTAAAACGAGATTCCATTCCACCGAAAATTCTATGAACGTCAGATTAACGACTTGAACAGGGCCCGCCGTGCTCGGCATGGCCAAATGGGACGGGGCACATATCGAAAAGCTATGCTACACGCCCCCGCCCTCAGAACGGGGTCACTTTGTCAACTTTTGTCTCGCCCACGTGTGAATGAGAACTTTTGGATCAAAAAAAATGGCGACCACCGTGTGGATGCGCCGAACGGATGCGCAGTAGGCTAGGTGCGCAGATTTGATGCGCAGTATAGGCTGAGTGTGTAGATTTGATGCGCAGTGTCCCTCGCGACTCAGTGTCCGGGACAGGCACAGAATTATGCCATTTTACTACCTGTCCCCTTGAGAGTCCCGCAATTTGGAGCCTCAAAAGCGAGAAAGGAAAGACGGATTAAGAGCATTACAACATCTCCCCCTCCCCCCTCCTCCCTCCCCTCTTTGTCCCCATCGCATGTCTTGTGCATGTTGGCCTAATTACTCATTAGTTGCAGGTTAATCCGGGGGTGTTATTAGAGTACTCCCGCTTCAGGCCACGCATCCCCTGCTTGTCACATGTTGCTCGCATTATAGTCAGGCCCCCGCGAGCCGGAGGTAAAACCGTGTTTTGCAAAATTCATGTAGTTATACTGTATCGCCACTGGATTGCGTATTTTAATAGGATTATTTCCTTTTCAAAACCGGGCGTAGGATATTAGCCAAGTGCGAACCGCCGTTCTGTTTGAGTGAAGCGGCAACTCGGGGGGATGCTGTGCTGTGCAGTGTTTCACAGAAAATGTTTCAACTGAATAGTGTCATGAGTTGGTCACATTTTTTTTTGGCATTAATCTGCTTTTAGTTAAGCAGTTAGCCTCGTACAGTCACTGCTAATAGGCCCGTTAGGTTTAATGAGAGCATACTTGTTGGCCACTGCAGTGCTCGGGTTCAATTCGTGCCAATGATTACACTAGTGGGTTATGAGTGTCAAAGGGGGGATATATTTTAAAAAAAGGTCAGGACATGAAAGACTGCTATTCAGTCAGCATCAAATCTGTGCAGGCAGAAGTTACGCTGTGCAGTAAATCACATATGTAGAAATAGCTTGGGTGTGTGCCTCTGTCCGGGGTGAGTCATCATCTGTGTTCAGCTATTATGCGATTCACGAGTCCTGGCCTGTTAGGCTCCTCCCCCGTCCTCCACCCTCTGAAGGCGAGGTTGCCGCGTCCGCGTCCGCCATGGCCTCACACGCCTGCCAGGAGGATGGGGGAGAGCACTTGGCAGCAGTGGATNNNCAGGCCTGGAAATACGACGAACCACCTATTCCTTGTTGAGACCGAACCCCGCACCAATGGCTTCTACTCGCGAGAATCACGAGCATTCCAGGCCTGATTTCTTCCGCCTCTGACGTTGGGAGGAGGTGGGTGGAGCCTAACAGGCCAGGCCTCGTGAATCGCATAATACCCCCGCACGACACTCACATTAGCAGCACTGTGCAGAGAGGATGGAAGCGCCATCTGTGGTACTAACTTGAACTGAAACTTTTGCAGAGCCTGTACACAGTTCACCGACTCTCTTTGATACCTGCTGCACATTCAACCCACCTGGTAAATGAACACCACGAGCATTATCATTGTTACATAGCTTGCATCATGTTACTGGGCCAGAGTGTGACTTTGGTCGATAGGAAGCGTGGACATGCGGCCACCCCAAACCGGTGTGGGATTCACTCCGCAACAAACGCCAATTCGATTAGGCCAAAAACCTCATTTTCAGGCCCCCCAGCACCGTGCAATAGTATAGGTCGAACTTTCCAAACTGCAACTGCGTATATAATGCAATTAATATAAAATGTAATAATTGTTAATCGTATTTTTGGGACGGGGCGTTGCACTGGCCTGGCCTCTGTGTGATGTGAGTCTATACAGAGGGGATTCTGAAAAGGCTGATGTTTTTGGCTTGTTAGTATAGCCTACACAAGGTGTTACAATAATTTAAAAATGTCTGCATATGTTGTCGATTTTTTGACACTAAGCTGCTTATTTTAACCAGTTACTTTGGGAATAATTCATGCATTTATTTGGTGAACCCTTTGGCAAAATTTATAAGCAGTTTGTCCGGGGTGAGTCAGCAACACCACCACCAACCTGCGTCCATGTAGTACCACTACCACTCGCATAGATGGCCGAATTGAGATGATGATTCACCCGGGACAAACGACCGTCAATGCTGACTGCCGCTTGGGTTCAATTTAATTTATTAATGGCTTAAACTAGTAAATGTTAGTGAAATTGGGCAAGGGTGAATCCAAAGGCAAAATTATTGAAAAGTTTCAGCAGTTTACCACTCTTGCGATAAACATAAGCAAGCTTCTTCCTTATTATGCCTAAGGGCTATTGACGGAGCAGCTTTTTCATGGGGCGAAAAAAGCGCTTACGTTTTTTTTTTAACTTAAAAAAAGCCGGAGTAGATTTTAAGAGCACACGGAATAGCCTGTCTGGTTTTTCTTGAATATTCATGCACTTACCTTTTTTTTAGTACCCTGAAATACATATTAGAGAAACAGATGGGGTGAAAATACAGTAATTCATCATCAGTTATGTTGTAAAAAAAACTAGTTGATGAAATTACAGTAACTTTAATTTTTAAAACGATGTTGCGCTTTTTCGTCGTTTCACACCTGGTAGGATAAAAGACAAACATTTTCACAAGGTGACTCAAGTAGGCATATAAGTTGCAAGCACAAATTGTTCACTCAACATTAGCCTACATTTCAAAATGACCAAAGAGTAACGGATAACAACGTCAACTTTTTGAGACCAAATTGACTTCACAATTGTGATTGTGGGTTATTGACTTCAATTAGTGATATCATTTGGAAGTCGTTTATTCCACGCAATGCTCAATATTGACCAAATGCGACTTTTTCTCCAATCAAGCCTTCAATTTTAAGCAGCTCGAAGTCCAATCATTAAGGTCAAAATGACGTCACTGTTTTAACAATAATCTGCAATAACAATAGTGATAATGTCATTTTTCAGGCTGCAAAAATTGTGCTGGGCACACAGTCCGGAAAGTGGGAAAAAAAACTTAGACTGTTCATTATTTTCATTGCTCTCATTGCAACAATCAGGACCACATTAGTCCTTTATCGTGCTTGTGACTTTTCTGGGTATAGCTGGAGTGAACAATCCATAACTTTTCCCTCTTATCTACAGCTAATTTTGAAAGACCTGGCCTTTGATCAGTGCAGGCCCCCACTCTGTTTATATTAACTGTGAACTGCCGAAAACAAGGGCTTGGTTGTTCCTATTCTGATAACGCGAGCAATAACTATCTACAAACCATAAAATTGTTATTGTTGGCACTACAAGAAAAAATCTCCTTCTAAAGTTTAAAGCACACGTGTCAGTTGTAAACATGGCCTAAAACCAGTTTGAGGCTTGCAAAACTAATCCAATGTATAAGTTCACAACACATAGCATTGGGCTGTTTTTAACTGTCACATCCAAGGTTGCATTTCGATTAACACCAGCCACACAGGCTGATCAATTAGTGAGGGCAGGTGTCATTTTTAAAAACAGGCTGTCGGCCATCAAATCCCGACAACCCGACATTTAAGCGACATAAACAAAAGTGTCATTGCTGATGACTAGATGAGACCTACATATGCAGTACATATGGCTTGGCTTTTACCATCTGGTGACCCAGCCACATGACCTTACTGCTCAAATGGCCATACATGACCACTCACAGTGACCCGCTGACCTGTGAGCGATGCGATGATGATAAATAATGTAATGCACATAGTTAAAGTTGATTTACTCTGCCATGTCAGATTTACGTTAAAACATTATTTTTAAGGATCACTTTGCTTAAAAGTGACCAATCTAGTGCGTCAGATACGGTCGCAGACCGTATTACTTGTATTAAGCATTTCTAAATTTAAATAAGTTAAGATTTAAGTGTTATTAGTTTTAAGTTGTGAAGCTGAATACTGTCATGGATGCCTGAAGTAATCTGCAAGTGTGGGCAGCAATTGACCATACTAGTTACGAGTCTTGCATTCTCCACAAGTACCATGTTACTTCCCCCCCCCC
>KZ538889.1:0-15142 GCA_000934665.2 Catajapyx aquilonaris | reverse complement strand
CCCCCCCCCGAACATTACTGTATACATTATTTTTACAAAATTCATGTTAGAAAACTATAAGGACAGTTAGACACAGAAAAATCAAGAGGATCCACTGTAGTATTAACCGCAAAAGTAATGTCGCATTGTTATGTGATGGCGTCTGTGACTTGTTGTTTAGCATGGGCATTGCCGAGTTACAGATGTTAATTTCGCAATAATCCGGAATACACAACCCAAAGACACAACCCATACTAAACAACAAGTCGCGGACGCCATCACATAACAGTGTGACATTACTTTTGAGGTTAATAGTACGTTAATCGTACATCCACATGCTGTTTAGCAGTTTAGCCTCACTGCTTTAGTTGCATTTGCTCCTAAAACAAACAACAAAACTGCTACACGGCGTGTGGATGTACAGTGCATTGTCCATACAGTTCCATAATCCTGTTATGCAAGACTGGAGTGCAGGAGATGTATGAGGGAACATCGTATTGCTGTCATGTTACTAAATTCCCACTGAGGAGTCACTGAAATTTTACGACGAGGGAGTTGGAAACTTCTCAGCATGCAAGTAAATACAGACCGATACAGTCCATTACAAATGTGCACCAGGTGTTTAAGGTACCGTCAAGCGGGGTTACTTAGGCCGGGCGGGTAACTTAAGCCATTTTGCTGCGTAAATTTCGGACACTGATTTTGGCAACACTGTTTTGAGTTGAAATGTTATTTTTTATGACATAAGTTCCATATTTAAGTGCAGTTTTGGACTGCATATTTGAATATTGTGTTTGTGTCATAGGTAACTTTGTAAAGTCTTAATTATGTTTAAGATAATTGCATCATAAATTTATACCCTACGTAACTTTCATCGCCAACATCTTCTGTTTGAATTTAATTCGCTATAAAGGTGATGAAACATAACCTGAAACAGTCCTTTTAAGGTAGGTATACTGCATTGGTTAAATTTCCATTTTGGTGTCAATATATACTTAAAAATTAATTGTTGCGTCATGTAGGGGGTGACATAGGCCACCTGGCCAAGTAGTTCCAAGCCTGGCAGGAAGTGGGGGGATTAGCTTCTGGGGGTCAGGAGTAGGGCTGTGCGATATTTCGAAACATCGACTGTCGATACGATATTTTCCTAATATCGAAGTTGCGATATCCGACGCTTGGCGTGTGCGATGTATCGAATATCACGATGTCGGTTTGCGATATTTTTCGACGTCGGTTCGATGTCGGTTTTCGATATTTTTCGATGTCGGTTCGATGTCGATTTGCGATATTTTTCGATGTCGGTTCGATGTCGGTTTGCGATATTTTGCGATGTCGGTTTTCGATGTCGGTTTTTCAATTTTCGATATATCGACTTCGATTCGATATTTTTCGGATATCGCACAGCCCTAGTAGTTGCCTAGTTGGGAGCATTGTTGATGATGAAATGTATGTTCACATATCAGAAATATTGTTTGTTCTGTACAGCCGGTGAGCATAAAGCGAGGCCGCCATACTTTCCCTTATATGAACTGAAATTTTGAACAATAAATTTCTGGAGCAATATGCAAATGTTTATTTTCGCCCTGGGAACGGACTTTGTTACCGTGTCATCGTCTAACATAAGCGAAACACTGAATTCTTCCTGCTGGCTTAAGTAACCCCCTATCAGGGGGTAACTTAAGCCACCCCTTTTTTTGTTTTTGTTTTTATCATACATGTTGTAGGAAACTTTCATCCATGTATACGTCGACCGTAACTGTAGACCCATGTTTTACAACAATTAGTTAATCTCTAAAGTCAATGCTCTTGAATTGGCAAATGTCTGAAATTGAAAAGTGGCTTAAGTAACCCCGCTTGACGGTAATGTTAAAAATCAATGCATAATGAAACTTCAGACTCTGTTGCAATGACTCTCAGTTGTACTCAAAACTGACCTGCCTCTTAAGCGAAACTGTACCTAATGTAACACATGCTGTTTGTAAAAACTGCTCTAGTGCATCACCAAATACTGGACCCTAGGTATTGTCTAAGTACTGGACATTCATCTAAGGATTTTTGCCACGAACTACTTTTGGATTTAAATAATTTAACTGAAGACCACCAACATCAGGGTAGAACCTTTTAATACCAGTTACAATAGAGCACACAATTTTATTCTAAGTTCTGCACAGAAGTTATGGCTGCATTCCACTGTGCATGCTAATTGTAAAAATTAAAAATTGTATCAGTGTCAGAATGGACAGTAGACTTCCGCATGTACTCACTTGGACCATTTAACGCTCAATATACGATGGTCATATCCAAAACCATCCAGGGTTGCAATTGCCTTTGCTGCGTCTTCTTTTCTGGAGAAGTTGATGAAAGCAAAGCCCTTGCACAAGCTAGTTGCCTTGTCCTTTGGCAATAACATGCAGGCGATGCGACCAAATGGCTTGAACAACTCCTCCAGATCCTCCTCTTGTGTGATCTCCGACAGATTTTTGACTCGGATGGCCGCAGTCTCATCACCCCTGCGGCTCAGCTGCATGCTCTCGCCTCGTCGATTGCCTCCATCCCGCATGCTTGGTGGCACGTACTTTCCACCTGGGGCTCGCTTATCCTCCACAGCAGGTGGACCAGCGGGTTTCTTTTCTTCGGTCTTGCAAAAGAAGAAAAATATTACGAAATGTGACCAGTGTGTGTCCTGCAAAAGTATAGAATTACCTACACACCATAGAGCAGCATTTGTTTAAAAATAAAGCCACAAATGATGTAAGAGTGGTACTCATATCTTAGATATCATTAGATAACCTCATTGAATATGTGTGTGCTATAATAACTATACTGTACCTACAGGTTTAATTCATTTGACAAAAGGAAAAAAATTTACATTAGGTTGTGTGTTGTGTCGGGAACACAAGCAGCTTTTGACGTGAATAAGTCTCTAAAATAGGATCAGTATTGGGGGGAGTGAATTGATTGTTTATTATCAGTATTGAAGTCTGGACACATACATGGTGACCCTAAGCACCCTGCATGCCCCCACCATTGCCGGGGCCCCTCGAGTTTCCCTGCTTGCCCCAGCCATGGGGCCCCCGGAGGGGCCCTGACTGTAACGCTTTTTCGTTCCTGATCGGATTTTAGACACATTCACGTCAAAAGAGAAAATAACTACCTATTATGATAGCTATAGTCCGGGTGCTAAGGGGTTGAACTTTGCATTTTGTGACAAAAGTATGAAACTCGGTACACTTGTCCTTTGGACACTTCTGATCATATCTGGACGTGGAGCCACGATGACCCACCCCGGTGGTGGTCCATTTCGCAGGGTTTCCATAACTACCAGATGCAGCATCCTTTTAGGACCTTGTATTGGGTGACAAAAACATGAAACTCGCCACAATTGGTCTTTGGACACTTCTGAACATGTCAGGATGTGGGGCCATGATGACTGACCCCGCTGTGGGTCACTTGCAGGGCTGCCAGATCTAACGGACCAAAGATACATCTCTGCGAGGATCATGTGAATTGGGAGCTTGCATTCGGTGATAAAAACGTGAAACGCGGTACGGTAGTTCTTCGAACACATCTCAACATATCTGGACGTGAGGTCACGGTGGGTGACCCCTGGTGGCCTCGCCAGGGGTCACTATTGCGGAGTGGCCAAATCGAACATGTGTTGCACACCTTTACATGGAAAAGGGCCTTGCATTCGGTGATAAAACACTGATAAAACATGAAACTCGCCCCAATTGGTCTCCGGACACTACTGAACATGTCTGTAAGTGAGGCCGCTATGGATGACCCCGCTGGGGGTCACTCGCAGGGTTGCCAGATCTAATGGGCTCTCTAAGTAAACTATGTGAATAGGGAGCTTGCATTCGGTGACAAAGACGTGAAACTCGGTACAATAGTTTTTTTGCACACTTCCGAACATATCTAGACGTGGGGACACGATGATCCACCCTGGTGGAGGGCACTATCATGGTGTTGCCAAATCTAACAGACTGTGCAACATGCGTTTATATTTTGATAGGGAGCTTGCATTTGGTGACAAAGACGTGAAACTTGGTAGAATTGTTCTTTGGACACGTCCGAACATATCTGGACTTAGAGCCACGATGACCCACCCCGAGGGAGGGCACTATCGCAGGGTTGCCATATCTAACAGAATGTGCAACACGCGTTTATATTTTGATAGGGAGCTTGCATTCGGTGACAAAGCCATAATACTTGGTACGTTAGTTCTTTGCACACTTCCGAACATACCTGGACGTGGGGCCACGATGACCCACCCCGAGGGAGGGCACTATTGCGGCGTTGCCGTATATAGTCGGGGCAACCTAGGAATACTCCATATGAATAGGGAGCTTGCATTCGGTGACAAAGCCATAAAACTTGGTACGTTAGTTCTTTGGACACTTCCGAACATATCTGGATGTGGAGCCGCGATGATCCACCGAATGCACGCTCATTATTTAAATATAAACACATGTTGCGCATTCTGTTAGATATGGCAACCCTGCGATAGTGCCCTCCCTCGGGGTGGGTCATCGTGGCCCCACGTCCAGATATGTTCGGAAGTGTCCAAAGAACTAGCGTACCAAGTATTATGGCTTTGTCACCGAATGCAAGCTCCCTATCAAAATATAAACGCGTGTTGCACATTCTGTTAGATATGGCAACCCTGCGATAGTGCCCTCCCTCGGGGTGGGTCATCGTGGCTCTAAGTCCAGATATGTTCGGACGTGTCCAAAGAACAATTCTACCAAGTTTCACGTCTTTGTCACCAAATGCAAGCTCCCTATCAAAATATAAACGCATGTTGCACAGTCTGTTAGATTTGGCAACACCATGATAGTGCCCTCCACCAGGGTGGATCATCGTGTCCCCACGTCCAGATATGTTCGGAAGTGTGCAAAAAACTATATTGTACCGAGTTTCACGTCTTTGTCACCGAATGCAAGCTCCCTATTCACATAGTTTACTTAGAGAGCCCATTAGATCTGGCAACCCTGCGAGTGACCCCCAGCGGGGTCATCCATGGCGGCCTCACTTACAGACATGTTCAGTAGTGTCCGAAGACCAATTGGGGCGAGTTTCATGTTTTATCAGTGTTTTATCACCGAATGCAAGGCCCTTTTTCATGTAAAGGTGTGCATCACATGTTCGATTTGGCATCTACGCGATAGTGACCCCTGGCGAGGCCACCAGGGGTCACCCACCGTGACCCCACGTCCAGATATGTTGAGATGTGTTCGAAGAACTACCGTACCGCGTTTCACGTTTTTATCACCGAATGCAAGCTCCCAATTCACATGATCCTCGCAGAGATGTATCTTTGGTCCGTTAGATCTGGCAACCCTGCAAGTGACCCACAGCGGGGTCAGTCATCATGGCCCCACATCCAGACATGTTCAGAAGTGTCCAAAGACCAATATTGTGGCGAGTTTCATGTTTTTGTCACCCAATACAAGGTCCTAAAAGGATGCTGCATCTGGTAGTTATGGAAACCCTGCGAAATGGACCACCACCGGGGTGGGTCATCGTGGCTCCAAGTCCAGATATGATCAGAAGTGTCCAAAGGACAAGTGTACCGAGTTTCATACTTTTGTCACAAAATGCAAAGTTTGGGTCAAATTTGTCCCTTAGCACCTGGACTACTACTGACGGATATCAAGAAGAGTGAATCAAAAAGTACAAACAACAGTGAAACGTGTTGCATATTGATATAAACTAAGGTACTGTTAAAATGGCTGGCTGAACACAGGGCATATGTAAATAATTGAAGTGTCTCGGGTACTGCTATTCACACCTCAACAGGTGCAAAATAGCCTCATTGCACATACAAAATGGGCAAGTAGCCTTCATTTTGGAAACTACATAATAAATTCGCCCAAATTTTTTGGATTTTTTTGGCGTGTTCCGTTTCAAGATATCAGTTTCAGTTCCGGCGATATTGGCGTTTTTTCGTAGGCAAATGGTGACGTCACTGTTTGTCTCGAAAATGTTGACGTCACGCGAAGTGAAATGAACGCAAAAATGATGTTATAGAACGCGCCCCGGCAGGGTCGTAAATAATTCGTTGTACTGTGCTGGACCCGGCTGGACATTTGAGCAGTCCAAGTGTTTACTTAGTTGCCAGGTAACGGGCGAGTTTTTACTCTAAGCCGCTCAAGCCGCTTTTTACGTGGCAGTGATGCCACCAGGTCGGAATTATCTGTCACCCGAATTCGGCACATGAAGGCCCCCTTTCTCCACCTCGATGGCCTACAGCCGCCTTGCGAATGCTTTCCGTCGTGTCCGCGGTTAATTCAAAGTCAAATTCCTCATATCTCGCAGTCAACCAGGCATTTCAGTGTACCCTTTCGATTGGCATCACCCGGCCGCTCCATTTTTCCCGCCAATTTTGAAGGCACTTTTAAATGTGCCGTAATTTATCCAGTAATGTCATTTTGATGCAACAGAGTGATGGAATGTATGTTTACAGGCATGGGCTAGCTAGTTATGAACAAAAATCCCAAATCCCAGACCAAGGCTACTTCCCCATTGTGAATAAGCTGCCTGTGTGAGTGGGTGGAACGAAAAGTCGTCTTTTGCGTCCACTACCTTGTACATGTACTCTTGAAGCGGGCGGTCCATGTAGGGGCACTGGGAATGCGAGTGGTCGTCTTTGCAGTAACGACACTTCACCATGCTCTTCTGCGCCTTCTGCTGATCCAGGGAATCCTTGTCCGCTTATCTGGCTCTTCCTTGCTGCTCAAGAACTGAAACAATACATATCATTGGTATCGGCATATGGAACTTGCCCCTCTCAGGTCCATTATGTTTACCTAAAGGAAACTAGTAGGGTGGCTGGCACGGTGGTAGTACCTGTTATGGCTACTGCCCTGGTTATGGTCAATAAGTGAACTGAAAAGCCTTAGCTCCTAGGGCCCGGCCCATCCCAAAGACACCATTACATCTGTGGGGATTCCCCTTGTGATCCCACTACCAGCGGCTTGCGCTTGCCAAACCAGCCCACCTGGGAGCACAAAAAATGGTACCGAGTCAGGGGATCTGTCGTCTGCATCATTAGGGTGCAAGGGGAGATGTTACTTTTTCATTAAGTATAACAAGTTTTGCAGAACATGTGATATTTCTGGAATAAGCATATTCCGAATCTTAATGGAAAAATATAGCGTGTGGCCATAACTGGTACAAAAATATTAGCATTGTTTCAGTTACGGCCATAAAAGGTACAGTCCACCATACCTGCATAAAAACATCCTCGGAAACCAGTGGTGGCAGGATTTGGCCCAGGCTTATCCCCTCTGGACTGGCCAAACTGCTTGGAGGTCTTCCAATCTGCAATGGACTTTGAAACAACCCGCATCTCAATCTTGTAGTGGCGCACAATCTTGACTTTCTTTCCATCCTCATTTCGTTTGTATTCAGTGGTGATCGTGATGTCCCCCTTGACCTCCTCCATTGGCGGAGGCAATGCAGTGCTCCTGGTGGTTTCAGGAGGAGGACGGGACTCTGCCTAGGGTGCAATTGGATGAACTTTTCAAAGGCAGGCTGCTGTTACAGGTTTGCCATTCGCTAAATACAAACATCCAAGATTATGCATTTTCTTCTCACTAAGCTCATAATGACAATGAGGTCCTAGCCTTGGCCTGGGATTTGGGTAATTTGTACATGAAGAGCTCAACCATACATATATAAACATGCATTCCACCACTTTTCGGCACCAAAATGTTATTACTTAATAAATTATTATCGGGGGTTTAAAAGTCACTCCTAAATTGGCAGGAAACTGTACCTAAAACACATGCTGTTTGTAAAAACTGCTCTAGTGCACCACCAAATACTGGACATTCATATAAGGATTTGTCACGAACTACTTTTGGATTTAAATAATTTAACTGAAGGGCACCAAAATTAGGGTAGAACATTTTAATACCAGTTACAATAGAACACATAATTTTATTCCAAGTTCTGCTCAGAAGTTATGGCTGCGTACCACTGGGCCTGCAAACAGTAAAAATTGTGTCAGTGTCAGAATGGACGGTAGACTTCCGCATGTACTCACTTGGACCATTCAACGCTCAATATAAGATGGTCATATCCAAAACCATCCAGAGTTGCAATTGCCTTTGCTGCGTCTTCTTTTCTGGAGAAGTTGATGAAAGCAAAGCCCTTGCACAAGCTAGTTGCCTTGTCCTTTGCCAAAAATATGCGGGCGATGCGACCAAATGGCTTGAACAACTCCTCCAGATCCTTCTCTTGTGTGTTCTCCGACAGATTTGAGACTCGGATGGCCGCAGTCTCATCACCCCTGCGGCTCAGCTGCATGCTCTCACCTCGTCGATTGCCTCCATCCCGCATGCTTGGTGGCACATACTTTCCACCTGGGGCTCGCTTATCCTCCACAGCAGGTGGACCAGCGGGTTTCTTTTCTTCAGCCTTGCAAAAGAAGAAAAATATTACTAAATATGACCAGTAAGTGTCCTGCAATAGAATTAACTATAAACCATGGAGCAGCATTTGTTTAAAACTAAAGCCACAAATTATGTAAAACTCATGTCTCAAATATCACTGAGACGACCTCATTGAACATGTGTGTGCTATAATAACTATATCTACAAGATTAATTCTTTTGACACCAGGAAAAGAGAAAAATAACTACACCTTATGATAGCTTCTGACCTTGCTTCTGACAGATCGAGAAGAGTGAACGAAAACACGTGACACAGTGAAATGTGTTGCATGATGAAATAAACTATGGTACTGTTAAAATGGCCTTAATTGCTGCTTATTTGAAACAAGCCATGCAAAAACAACACAGGACAAAACTGTGGCTGAATACAGGGCAGATATAAATTATTGAACCCGAAATGTCTCAGGCACTGCTATTGACACCTCAACAGGCGCAAAATAGCCCCCATTGCACATACAAAATTACGAAGAAGCTGTCGGACTGAGTGGGTGGAATGAAAAGTCCCGTTTTGCATCCAATACCTTGCCCATGGCCTCTTGAAGCGGCACCAGGGAGTCCTTGTAGGGGCACTGGGAAGTCCAGTGGTCGTCTTTGCAGTAACGACACTTCACCATGCTCTTCTGCGCCTTCAGCTGATCCAGGGGGTCCTTGTCCAGCTTATCCGGCTCTTCCTTGCCGCTCAAGAACTGAAACAATGCATGTCATCGGTATCGGCCTATGGAACTTGTCCCTCTCAGGTCCATTACGTTTGCAAAAAGGAAGGGTGGTTGTGTACATGTTACGGCCACTGCCTGGTCATGGTGAATAAGTGAACTGAAAAGCCTTAGCGCTTAGCCCAAAGAAAATATCACATCTGCGGGGATTACCCTCGCGATCCCACTGCGATTGGCTTGCCAAACCAGCCCACCTGGCAGCACAAAAAATGGTACTGAGTCAGGCGATCTGTTGTCTGCATCATTAGGGTGTAACCAAGAGGGTAACAACTTCGTGGAACCGGTGTACAGGGTCCCTGTGGAACCTGCCTGGAACCGGCATACACTTTTTTGGGGGGAGTGGTTAACCCTTTGGGTGTAACGCAAGGGGCGATGTTATCTTTTCATTATTTATTACAAGTTTTGCAGAAAATTTGTATATCTGGAATAAGCACATTCTAAATTTTAATGAAAAAATATAGCATGTGGCAGATGTGGCCGTAACCAATACAAAAATATTGGCATTGTTTCAGTAACTGAAACAATGCATAAAAGGTACTGTCTACCATACCTGCATAAAAACATCCTCTGAAACCACAGTGGTGGCAGGATTTGGCCCAGGCTTATCCCCTCTGGACTGGCCAAACTTCTTCAAGGTCTTCCGATCTGCAATGGACTTGGAAACAACCCGCTTCTCAATCTTGTAGTGGCGCACAATCTTGACTTTCTTTCCATCCTCATTTCGTTTGTATTCAGTGGTGATCTTGGTGTCCCCCTTGAGCTCCTCCGTTGGCGGAGGCAATGCAGTGCTCCTGGTGGTTTCAGGATGATGGACACGGGACTCTGCCTGGGGTGCAATGGGAAGGACTTTTCAGAAGGCAGGCTGCTGTTACAGCCCTGCCATTCGCCAAATATAACATCCAAGATTGTGCATTTTCTTATCACTAAGCTCATAACGGCAATTGTGTTATCACAGTAATTATGTTAACCAATACTAGTTAAATTCCTATGCTAACAATCTCACTCATAGGGCATAAGAGGCCTAAATATTAACACTGCTACCTGCAACTTGTACCAGGTTGCGAATCTGCTCAGTTTAGTAATCAAAGTTTAATTTGGTATTTCTTTTGCATCTTGTGGAAAAAAAAAATGCTGTGGAAGTCAGGTCAGCATTACCTTCTGCAACCTTGCCACACTTTCGCACCATCAGCTATTGTAATATAACGAATTCTAGGCCATATAATCTTGCACACACATACGACTCGGCAGGACTAATATAAATATACGGTACGTTCATGGTTGAAAGTCTCTAATTCTAATTTCCGACTTCAAATGCCGAGTCCCAAGCACCATCCCACTCTCCGCACTTTAAATTATGGGTTTAAGATATTCAAATTTAATGACATGTCACACAATAAGTAACGATGTCACTGTAATTATCTGCACTCTCTGACTGCACACTTATTTCATCCACAGCATATTTTTATCCCTTTTCATCATTCTTCTAAATCCTTTCCTAATAATATTGGTCTAGTTCAATTCTTGACAGAATGCAAGTCAAGCTATCGTAACAGACAATCTACCCAGTTGCAACAAGGGAATGAACCTTTCTCCATCTTGAAGCAATTTCACCATTACTGCTCCACTTATGAACCTTCGCATTGCAAATAACCAACGAAATGAAGGCGGAAAAATTTTCTGCAAATTTTAACTTCTTCTCATCGAAAAGAAAGTCTTTAGAAGGCTATGTCCCAAGTATCAGGGCCTAAAGAGAGCCTACAGGAGATAATGATGAATTGTTTTCGGATAATTTGGATTCAGCGGATCCTAAATAGGTGTCATGGTCAGCTTCCGGTTACTAGCCACGTTTTTCTGGGTTCACTATCTGCCAAAAGGTCAAGTCCACACTGTCTAACGTAATTTGATTGGGTTTCTTGACAACAGGGAAGTGAGTCTGACATCATTCTATGTCATTGTTGTCCAGTTAGAATAATTGCATTACGGCGTATCGTATTCAACAAAGTTGTCAGCCTCACTTCCCATGTCTGAATGCGAAAAAGTCTACTTGAATCACGCTCGCGCGCTTTGCCAATCTTGTCATCTCGACTGGTCGACTGATTTGATCGCATGACTCGCACTCCATCAATAAGAGATACTTTCACTCGGGGGGAGGGTCGTCTGCATGGAACGAGCCTACCTTCTTCGACTTCATCTGCCCAAGTTGACATTTTTGGCCTGGAAAAGGAAAGACAGGCCATTACACGACACGTACATGACAGGGTGGCACTACATTGTGCGCTGCGATCCCAACAGAGAGTGCGCAACACTCGAACAAACCAGCCCACATTAATCCTGACCACTGACGATGGCTGCAAACCATCATTTTGACCACCAGGCTCTCACCATATGGCTAGGCCTAGCTCCCTCACCTTCTCTTTCCCCTGCCCCTCCCCTTCCACCCCGCTTTTCCAACCAACAATGGAAACGGCTCTTACTCCGGATCCGGCACGGGCATATCTTCCTCTTCTTCTTGGTCCAAGGAGGGCTGCTGTGCCTCTCGCTCTCTCCGGAGTGATCAACAGAGACCACTCGACGACGACGACTTTTCCTCTCTTCTTCTCGCTTTGCCGATCAGGATATGACGACAGCACCACGGGCAAGGTTGCCAGATATAATATATTTAATCAACTAATATTTTATCGATTCAGAAATTTTAATGACTAATATGGAATTTATAAATTGTATAAAAATGATTAATTACGTTCCAAATGCCAAAGTGCACGACATCTGGCGTACAATTGATGAACTACTGTTTACAGCGCCACGTTTGAAAATTTGCAACAAACCTACAATTTAATCATTTTGTTACTTACTGAACCGGTTTCAGTTGCGAAAGTAAAAAATTCAGTGGATCAAAGATAAAAAAAAGTTCGCTGATGTTCCATTAGACTAATTACAGAAACACTTCACTGCACTGTGCTGAAAATAATATCCAAGTTGAATGCGAGCAATGTTGGCTCCCTTACAACTAATCGCTACTAATCCTAATCAGGCAATCGGCAATCGCAATGGTGGTGGCTCTCTAGTTATTATCTTTACCTATTATATTTATTATCTAGTCACATATGAAACATTAATTACTAATTATTCAACCTTTCAACTTGCAGTGATGTTCCACTCAACTCGTCGAAGTGGGCCACAATATAATCTACATTGGATCCTCCCACTAGGTCTCCACAGGATAATGTGCATTACCTATTGGAGCTACTTATAGTAACACAGAGTCCCATGAGTGATGAATCAAACAGGGTTGATGGGAGGATTACATGCATGTTGGTCAATTATTGCAGTATCCCTAATGCAACAACGCTAACACAACATTTTCGGCTGCTAAAAAGTATGGTGACAGCCAGGGGGGGTCGAGCAAACCTCTACTGCTTTAATACTTGGCTTGGAATGACTCGGCTGTCATCTCGGCTGCCATTAATTGCAGACATTCTTCCTGGATTACTTCCCTTGTGACTCAACTGTTGGTAAGTAGGGTGGAGGATTGTGTCACAAAATGCTGCATCGGTTGAGGGGGCTGGAAATATTTTTATTACCAGTTGAAATACACCAAATTTGTTGCATTACTGTGCTCCAGAGGGCCTGCAGAGGAAATATCAGAATTAGTGACACAAATAATTAAAATATGTTGATTGAAATGATTCATATGCTTCCAAAAGGATTCACAAGTCATCATGTATCAGCTGTACATACTTGGACCATTCAACGCTCAAGATGAGATGATCGTATCCAAATCCATTGAGTGTGGCAATAGCTTTAGCTGCATCTTCTCTGTTAAAAAAGTTGATGAAGGCAAACCCTTTGCAGAGACTGGTGACCTTGTCCTTTGCCAGATAGATGCGGGCGATGCGACCAAAAGGCTTGAACAACTCCTCCAAATCCTTCTCCTGTGTGTTCTCAGACAGGTTTGAGACGCGAATGGCTGCAGTCTCGTCACCCCTGCGACCCAGCTGCATGCTCTCGCCCCTGCGATTGCCCCCGTCACGAAGGCTCGGGACTACATATTTACCTCCAGGGGCTCGCTTATCGTCCACAGCTGGAGGGCCTGGTGGATTCTTCTCTTCCGCCTTGAAGATTTTCAGAGATAAAGATCACTCTTTGTTTACGTTAACCAATGATTCACCTGAGCCAGAAACTACCTAGATCAGAATGCTTGATTTAGTCCCTTTAAAAATGCAATGAGGCAAATACTAGTAGCATATTAATTTCACATCTGGTTGTTGATGGCTCATATGAATCAATACTGAAAATGCACATTTGGTTACTTGAAAAGATGTGCTCCAGGTACAACACAGGTCAAATAAATGCAGCTATTCATAAAGTAACATAAAAATTCCAGAAAGTGGCACGAGGGAAAATAAAAGGCAAAGTGGCACCTACAAACTGACAGTAATTTGTAGCACTGTGTGTAAATTAAACAGCAGTATGAATGCAGTATTATTCATACCAAGTTTGTATTAAAGGTGATTCCATTCTTAAAAGTTGGTGAAACCTTTTCCCTACTTTACTCTCAAGTCTAAACGCTGGCAAAGCTGTTATTGCAAGTAATTTAGCAACAATACATATTTTGGAAGGATCATGCCTCCTCAAATGCCTACCACGTATTACCATTACGCATTACGTGGCAAGATTTTGTACCCACTTTTTTGTACCCCGGAAAAAACTGAGGTCAAATAAGAACACATAGAGTTCTTTTTCTTTCACTGCTTCATCTGATGAGGTGGGGGCTGCCATATTGGTGTAGTGTCAAAGCAGTGTCATCCAATAGGTGGCAGGGCAGACTCGGAACTTGTGCAAAGCAAGACAGCCGAGAAAGGCAGTCTTTCGTTGCAAGGTGGTTGGGGTGTTGAAGATCACAGATCCGAAGGAAAACAGAAGGTGCATTAAACGTCACATATTTGTGCAATTCACTGGCTTATGAGCTTATTCACACTTCATACACAATGCCAATAACTTTGGTGCTTGTAAAAGACAGAACATAGTTACAAAAGTTATGAACAAAAAAATGAACAGGTTCTCACTTCCATAGGGCAGATGAACCTTGTCTCCCTCCTTATCTTAGGGCCGGTTTCACCGAGCTTGGTATATGATAAAACCAGGTTTCTTTAGGAAAATCCATACAAATAGATAGGGATTTTGAGAAATACCCTGGTTTTATCATATACTGAGCTCGGTGAAACCGGCCCCTAACAATACAATAAAAAGCGGAGTTAAGCAAAAAAGCTAGCACAGAAAATCATTGGGAGGCAATGTTTTGCCACATGATTTCAGGTATGTGACACCAAGGCCAAGGGCAAATGCCTCTCAAATGCACAGTAGGTGTAAGCAGAGAAATATCTTGACAAAAACAGCACCCATCCACTGTGAGTAGGCACAGCATTATTTTGTGCCTTCATGCTTCTCCCATGATCACGCATTCTAGACTCAGACTTTGTGCCACTGATAGTAACTTTCCAATATTATTTTTTTACTCGCTTATTGCCACAACATATTTTCGGCATACAAAAGAAATCCACACTTCTTGGATCATCCAAAGCAAAGATTTGACCTTGCACCGGTTTATATGCTAGCGAATATAGAAAATCCTGGCTTGATGGTTCCTTATTATGAATCTTCAGGACTATATGGCCTTTACCCGATGATGTAGCATTAAAAGTGATACTTAGGGCAAGTTGTATGAGTTAGGCTTACATGGTTAGCTCTCATTCAGTAGTTAACATTAAATCATGTTCATGCAACCGGCCCTTAGCGGTATAAATAACTCAACAGCAGATAAACAGGACTTTGTGGATTTCTTCAATATGCTGATGATATATGGGGCGCAAAATGTATTGGTTTTAGTAAAGTCAAGAGCTAATAACTGAGAGCATGTGACAAGTCCTTTGCCGTGACTGCACCTCTGATGGACCAGGGAAGTGTTGAGATTAGTTTCCCTCTGGCGCGT
>JYFJ02003420.1:0-43160 GCA_000934665.2 Catajapyx aquilonaris | reverse complement strand
GAGCTTTACAATAAACTAAAGTTGGTTCCTTAATAATAATAATAATAATAATAATAATAATAATAATAATAATAATAATAATAATAATAATAATAATGATAATAATAAGTAGTAGTAGTAGTAGTAGTAGTAGTAGTAGTAGTAGTAGTAGTAGTAGTAGTAGTAGTAGCAGCAAAAATGTCTATAGCGAAAAATCGCCTCCGTTGTATTTTCCCATACGATTATAACCTACGATTACAGCTCTTAAACGCAACCACATTTTAAGTAGCCCTTCCATCATTGAGTGTCCCAGTTCCCGTAAACGTAAGCACCTTAACAACACCCTATCCTCTCTTCCTTACCCACCACTGCCCCCATTGTTGATAAAGTCATTCATGGCCGTGTTGTTTATAATGAGAGGCGCCGAGGCCCCTCGGCTCCAAGCGAGCTCCACGCTCCAATGAAACTTTGAGAGTCCATCTTGGCAGTGATGATGGCGTCGTTGATACGTCCCCAGCCTGCATTGCCTGACGGGATGGGGCTCGTAATTTTCGGAGCTTTTACGCAGGTCATATATACCACTCATTCGCATCCACCCCTCTCCTCCTCCTCCTCCTCCTCCGTGCACGTGCCAAGACTACCACTCCCCCGGAATAATCATCCAGTTCGGTGCCACCTAGACCAAAAACTATGAATCTCAACTCGATTTCTCTTGGGAGTGGCTCCGAAGTCATCGCTCACAACCGGAGACGTCGCTTGTCCAATAGGGTGGGCTGGGAGGAGGATGAAGGAGCATAAATTTTAGACAAAAAAAAGAAGAGGACCTACTGCGACCCACTTTCAGTGACAATGCACAAAACTTGAGGCATTTGACTTTTCAAGTTTCACAACTCAGATTGGAGTGGCATTGACCGAGTTTCGCTCTGTTTTCTGAAACATATCCAAGACTACCCGCGGAGCTCCAGCTTGCTCGATGAAGAATAAGATTTCTTTAGGAACAATACATTGTCTGCATGGAGTAGTTCCTTTCTATGGCGGTTAGATATAAGGTCATGGCATTTTCGTCGCACCTTTAAATGCATATAACTTAATAAGAACAACAACAGTAAGGGAAGCGATTTAACCTTCCTATTGGGTTGTACTTGGGACTTTCATTTGTCAAAAGAGTATTCTAATTCATTATCATATCGCAGTGCAACTGTAACTTATACATAGAGGCATCGCTCTTTTCGTGACAATTTTCCGTCTTACAGGATGATAGAATGTGAATGTAAGGTTTGTTGCGCATTTTTAAGGTGGCGATAAAGAGCGGGAGAGGGAGGGAGGGAGGGGGAGGGAGGGAGGGAGGGAGGGAGAGAGAGAGAGAGAGAGAGAGAGAGAGAGAGAGAGAGAGAGAGAGAGAGAGAGAGAAGCTACTTGAATTTGGCCATTTCGGCTTCATTATGGATAAAGATGAGGTTGTGATATGATCATCCTGCTCGCCAGGTAGCCCGTCAAACATCCGTGCAGGAATGGTCACCTGGCATGCAGGATGAGTTCCACTACCAGCGTGCATCGGGATTCAAAACTTATCAAGCTAGGTAGTGCAGTCAAAATCGTCAAAAACAAGTATCAGTATTAATTCCGTTATGGGCAGGGTTTTTATTTCTGAATGCCCAAAACTCCTAAAACGTTGTCAGTTTCCGTCTTACCCACGTTCCGCTATGTCCGTCAAAAACAGAGAAAATCACGTCTAGCTGCCGGAACCGCAAACGTTTAGAGCGGTAAACACAGGTCCCGGGCACTCCTTATACCAGTACATTGCTCCCCCGTGCACCTTAGCGATGCTAAGCCGAAGGTGGCCCATGCAGGTTACCGGGATCTCCGCGGGAGGCGCTAGCTGTACGAGTACCGTATCGAATACAGTAGCGGTTTCGACTTTCACCTAACGGAATTTGCTTACGCGGCGTCAGATTCAAAAACTGACCACATTTTTGGAATCAGGGAGTCTCCCTTGATCTTTGAAGCCCAACATGCAAAATCACTGAACCCTTCCTTTAACTACTCAGCCAATCGGAGCCGACCGAAATGGTTCAGAATTTCCCGCTAGTGGCGGCGCCACCTGTCTTCGGGTCCGAGATGCAGCCCCATCGTGGCAAACCCCCGCGGTGGGGGAGATCAGCTAAGGTGCACACAAAAAGGTGGGGAGTGGCCACCCCCCTGGGTAAACAAGTGTCCAGAGTCGCATATAGGCAGGCTTCACTGTAATGTGTTGGCAGGATGGACGATGCGTAATATAAACTGGCGTCAATTCATTTCCGGTCAAAAGTGAACTTGTTGCAATTGGACTCTTCCATTATGCCCTCACGCAGTTTCCATCAAGAGAGCCAGGATCTGGGGGTAGGTTTTGGGATCTCTCGTCCGGCAGAAGGTGGAAGAAAGAAGGGTTAGGGTAGTGGGGTTGAAATTCACGCGCTTTGCACCAGGACAAAATGAATTTCAGCCCCATTTGACAGTACGCAAAGGGAGCTTCCCTTCCAACGCGCGCTCGACCCATTTCAATCAGGATCATTCAATTTTGCCCGGATAAAAGCAGGCCTCTGATACGATTTCATCCAGTACTTGCTTCAAACCAAATTCAGACCTAGCGCCGCTCCCAGTCCCCCAGATTTTGACTAATAGACCAATCGTGCCTCTTTCCATCCGATTAATCCCATTTCACTCGCCTTCACCTGACTTCTCTCACTATGGCAGAGCCCAAATTTCCTAGCCGATAACCGATTTTCAACTGCACCTTACAATTTTGGCCTCATTCTCTAAGAATGGTCCACTTCGTAGGGAAGGAAAACTATTTTTCCCCATCCATTCACTCACCATTACAAGACTGACTCTAATGGCACTGTTGAAAACAGACTACCAAATCTAAGTTTGGATGGCAGGTCTAATAAAGAAATTGATTGCATGGAGCATCGTCCATTGCTGAGAGATATCTTTGTATGATGCAAAGAGGAGGCATCATTTGAAAAGACATGGTTCTATTATTCAAAATTGGTTTCCTAGGAGAGAATCCACGAATCTTGAAAACCTTCCCGTTGGCAGGAGAGGAGAGCAATCATGGTTCATTCCATTGTAAGCGGTTGCTACTTATCGATGACCCGAGGAAGGGTACCGTAATATTATTGCCAACTTCTATTCTATACGGGGAGACGGAGTGGCGCCGCGGTAACGCGCGCGCCCACGGAAGTTAAGGTCCCGGGTTCAATCCCCACCCGGGGTTCCCACCTTCTTTCGTGCAGAGTTGGGCCATCTCTGGCTTCGTTTCGGGTGGCAATTTCCGGCAGACTAAGCCACCCGGGGGAGTTCACAAAATGACGATTAGAGACATTGCACTTGCACTTTGCACATCCCCTCCCACCCACCCTTGGAGCATACTAATTAAGATTCTTCTTAAACTCGCTCCAAAACAAATTCCAAAGGTGGCAACCCACCCCCCCTAAGGAGTAGTATAACTCCCCCCATGGGGTAATGAAAAAAAAAACTTCTATTCTATAGTATATCGATGATCAGCCAGGCACATGCACAATCATGATGAACGCCTGATTGCAGCACATTTAGATTCAGAGCAGCATAAATCGCCATTAGGATGGTCAGTTAGGAACTTCTGGTGCCACTAGAGTTGCTTTTCCTGGTGATGCAGATGTGTGGTGCCAAGGACAGATCCGCATTCGAGCAACCTGGCTCCATCGTTATATCCCCTCCAGGCAACCCCCACCCCCACCCTCCTCCTCCTCAAACCTACCCATGCTGGCAGGCTGGCATTTGGCCCACCTCCCCAATTTGCTCAGCTTGTTCCAATCCTTTGTAACCAGTTGCAAGGAGCTTTCGACCCCTGTTCTAACTAAAAACGGTCTTCGCAAGGGAAGGACTATATATAGCTACAGGCCCACAAAAATGGCGCCCATTCGTGATAAGGGCATTAAATCCCCTGGTAATGGTCACTCGGACGTTCCTGGTCCTTTACAGATATGGACCCCTCTTGATTTAATATCCGGGGGAACAATTTCGATGGACCAAATTGCTACGGGAGAGGTCGACTCCATTCCCAGTAATCCAATTAGTATTTGGCTGCAAAAATCAAATACACGGCTTTGGATGAGATATAACATAAAAAACGGCCAGAATAAAATTTTGGCGAAGTTAATTTCCAGAAGGAATATCCTGGATGTTCTTGAAAGTTAGGCACCGCCATAAATATATTATAGCTTTTATTTCTTTCCACCCCCTTGATATCAGGTCCCAGACTGATTAGTTGGATATTTCCGGTAGGGCCTATACTAAAACGAACATTAAGGTCTATAAGTGCCGTACAGAGTCATTCACACATGAATATATCTGAAAGCTACAAATCTGAAATCCGAATTGTGAATTATTAGTTGGTTTGGTTTATTGCTCTATTTTAGGTTTATTTCCTTATTTTTAAAATCATTCAGTAAATCGGACATAAGAAAACCTATTCATGTAGCTGTGCGTGAGAAGAAATGTCCATTTAAAAAAGATATCACCATACCGACAGTTGATTAAATTATTTTAGAGTTTCGGCTACATGCATTGCTGAGTAGCTGGTGATGACAAAACTTCCGAAACTTGGGAGACAATGCATCGTTCAAGTTTTTGGGCAATATTGTCCAATTTGGGAGCCAGCGAATGTTGCTTAATGCCCCACTCGAAGCGCTACTTGTAAACTCGCAACAATAACGCCTTAGCCCACAGGAATCCGCTTTACGAGCACCTAAAATATCCTAGGCGATATTTAAACTTACCAGCGGAAACTTGTAAACTCTCTCCGAAACACGACGAATTTCTTAAGCTGCAGCTCTTCAATATTTTATCGAAACTTGGAAGAAATCGCTATCAGTATACTAACAGATTACCATATTTATCAATCCCAAAGTTATACATCAGGACACGCTGGCATGGGAGGTAATCATGAATATGCCGCATTATTTTCTACTTCTACTAAAAAATCGATGCAAAATTAGATTTGCGACCAAAACTTCGCTAAACTTGTTTCAATTTTCAGGCTGGAAACTTGTAATCATCCATATTTTCTAGACATTGTGGCCAGTGATTTTTAAAGTACATTTTCTGCCGTGGCTTTAGGTGCCTTTAGGTAGCAGTGGCTTTAGTACGACAACAATCTATGATAGTGTTGTACATGGGAAGTGAAATTTCAAATCCCTCCTCTTACTGAGTAGGCCAACGTTTGAAGTGAAAAGCCTAGTATGTAGGTTTAATTGATTTTAAAGCCGGGCTAGAACTTCGGGAATAAATGGAAAATCCAGGGTCTTCAACGGCCAAATGCGTACAAATGCGGCCATTGCTGCTGCCGCGATTTATTTTGCGGTTCCAGGATCCCGGTGTCTTTTTTTTAAACTCGTGACAAGTCCCTTGTCGAGCCACCTAGTAAACATTTTTAGTATGGCCACATTCAATTATGCCAGTTAATGGCTTCTTTTTATCAGTGTTTATGAAGCCGACAAAAACTTATAAAATAAGGCGAGTTATTATTAGACTATTATAATTATTAATTGTTGTTGTTGCTGACACTGTTGTTATTATTTTTACTAATGACAGTATAATTTTCAAAAAACTTGACTTTCGAAATTGGCATGATTTGAACTGTATTGCTAGACATTATAGTGTGGGTTACTGGCTGCAGGAGTGTGTTGTCAATATTGTACTGTACATATTCATTTTCATGCGCATTTCTGTTATATCGTTAAAATGCACGGTAACTTACGGAATTACTGCATGTTCAGTATCAGCCCAAAGAAGGGTATAGCAAAATGTCAAATAATACCCATTGCATTTTTGACGCACTCAATAAATCACCATACAATACTAAGCCTGCCATATTGTCAGTTCATGTTACATAATGTACTGTACGTCCTGATAATAGAATTATTCAACATATATACTCCCCTGATAATATAATTTTGAGATATAAACAGTTGACTAACTTTACGAAAGCAGACACATTATTTTATTTGCTTTTCATATCGAATTTATCCGCGTGAGTTAAATCATTACAGATGAGCAACAATGTTTCTCGTTGTTTGTAAATATTATTATCTAACAAAATCATGTGCCATGCCATATTATTTTATGCAGTACAATATGCATCCAAGCACCCACTTGTCGTAGTTCCAGTTCCAGGAAAATAATATACAAACTTTTGATCAACAGTCAGTATTAACATACAAGTGCAAGGAATATTTTTGTGGTAAAAATCCGCAGACCAGCTAAAAATATCAATAAAACAGCTGCAGGAAAACCCTATCGTAGGTTGAGGAAGGAGTTAAGCCATTTTTTCCCTCTCGTCGAGGACCGAGATAGCGTGGGACCAATACAGAAAGGGACAAGTTACTTTACTTCGGACATAGTCAGACGCCGTCCAATCAACTCGGGGCCATTCTCAAGCCCAGGTCACCATCCCATCCTTCTGCAGTAAAACAGCGCAAGGGATTATGGGTCCAAAAGAACATTCCGGACTTGGAGGTATCTCGGAGAAGAGTCTTCTAGGTACGAAATCCCCCCCTTTTTGGCGCAGAATATATATGCACTCATTTCAGTTTACTCAAGTTCCTCCTTCTTGTAGTGCTTTAACGGCCGAACATTGTACGACTTTTTTCTTCCTTTAGTGTTTGGTTAAGTGTGGTTTAGTTCGCCTTTGTCAGGTTTTCACAATCGCGAAAGTCTCGTACGCCATGAAAAGAGATCTGGAAATCCCTCTTGCCGTCCCGATATATATCAGATGCAATGTACACTGGGATACAGGCATCTCCGTTTGAATCTCCGTTTGAATCATGGAATCTATACTTGAAAATATGGTGCTCTCGGAGACTCGGAGCAATACGTTGGAATTTGGGGTGTCTCTGTTTAGATTATGAAGTTTCTAATGGAATATTGAAGCTATTCCACTAACCCGCATGCAATGTTCTGTATTGAAAAGGATGAAATTTTTTAAATTAAGTAACTATGGAAATGATTCATTCACCAGGGTGGTGGGAGGGTAGGTGCAAAGTACAGTACACAAGTGCAAGACTATTTCATTTTAGTGAGTCTCCGGGATGGTTAGTCCCACCCTAACCGAAGCCAGAGAGACCACGAAGAGGAAACCCCGGGTTTGAGATAGAACCCGGGCCCTTTCCCTCCGTGGGCACTAATGTTCACTGCAACGCCACTCCGACTCCCAGCCCCTCATAGTATAGCATGCAATGTTAAGAATTTTAAAGCAACTATACAAATCAGCGAAAATATTGAAGATGTATGATCTTACAAATGAGTCAGCAATATCATAATGAACACCTGCGCTGTAAACAGAGATTACCCAGTATCATATTGTGCTGTACTGTACACACCGTGGCATATGGCACGCTTTTCGAACCCCACCTACTTGAGGAGCCAAAATCGATTCAGGGCTACCCATAATTCTCTGACGAGGATAGTTACGCAATCATGAATTATCAGATTTATGACTCCATGTGTTGAAGGCAAACACTTATCCATGGGCTCAGTCCAGAAAGGGTTAAAGGTGAGGATTAAAGCGCTGCAGTGGTTTTATATGAGAGCTCTAGGATTATAAAATCTCATGACTAGCTTATACTGTACTTCCACAACATCGAATGATTCATGAAAGGATTGTTTTGTAGTACATTTTCATCTAACTCTCATTTTCTGTTGCCCTTTAGTACAGTTGTTTTTGTGCAAAACTGTATACGGTATGAAATTTTCATATATAATGTAAAACAATATAAGATGAAATAAACATGTCAGTGTATCCAAATAACTTTACAAAAATAAAAAATGATTCATCCATAATAAAAATGAGTTATTCGGCCTATATTGAGACGCTTACAGCACAGTTAAGTTAAAAGGCATTCTCAAAATAACACTGGAATAACTCTACCTCTTCTCCCTGTAAAAGCGTAGCACAATAATATTATAAGCTCGGAGCTGGTTCGTTTGAATCACATTCAATATATTATGGGTTACAGTGTACTGTATATGCAATATAAAAGAGACAATCTCGCAACACCTCTCTGTTAAAAATGTAAACTCTTGTAGCGGGTTACTGGCATTCTGGAATTTACGCAATGTTTCTCATAAAAATATTAAAGTTCTATACAATGCAGTAAGGTAATCACCTCAAATTTTTAAACAGAAAGTAATTAAAGGGGGTACAGAGAGCAATAATATATTCGGAATACTGCGTTGTAGTAGATTCAGCTTTAAAAGTTGGCAAACCACACCCACCGCTAATCTCTCCGCATAAAGTGGGTTTCAATACAATATTTGAAACATTTTTCAAATTCTCCTTCGCTCCATATAACTTACATGTGAAGTTAATATCAATTTAGTTTGCATACAACTCAATGAAGAACAGTAATTCCGGTTCCATTATTGTTCAATGCTGCCTTAAAGCCTACCAAAGACTCTCTTCCCCGCATTGAAAATCCTTCTGAACGGATTAGAACGTCGTGTTTCTGTGTGATTGGCGGCTTTGACTCCCTTTTCCTTGACTTATCATCCGAAGCTTCAACGAAACCACAAGTTGTGGCCCCAAAAGCCAAACGTCATCACATGTCCCCATCCCTCCCCCTACCCATCAAAAAAGGACTGAAATTACGTTACAGTATCCTGGCAAAAAAAGACATCTAACTTTAATGAGATCCAAAATAAACGTGATGTATCCCTCATGACCTAAATCCCCATTTTTAACTGGAGATGCATCATATGAAAAAATAGTCGCAAGATTCCCAATCACTTGAACAAAGCTGCATTCCCTCCTGTACTTTGTACTTGATCCATCTACCTGCGCCAGTCACATATAGAGGAGAATTTGCGACAGCCGTCGCAACAGGAGCTTGACAACTCAACTAATTCATTTGCGTCCTCCGTTGCAACCAACCCGCTCACCCATCTCATCCCACCCCTGGCCCCATGTCTCTTGCTGGAAACACCTTGTTCCAACTGAAAACACTAACCTTGTCCTGGACCTCATTATTACCAAGTGTAACCAGATATGACAGGAACGAGGCGGGGTTGGCAAATCGTCACCCACGGAGATTGAGTGGTGAGGGGTGTGGTGGAAAAAGGTGATAACCCTCATTTTTGTCATTTTTGACCTGAACACCTAGCAACTAACATAATTATGTAAAAAACACGACAAAGAGTTTGGTATACTCAAAGTTCACGTATCATGCACGATACGGCAACACGGACTAGATCTAAACCCGCATTCCCTATTATTTGTTAAGAAAATACAAACTTCAATTCGCTCTCCTGAAATATGACACGTTTGTGGGTTATCACCTTTTCTAACCACACCCCTCAAATATTATAACCTATATACCATTGTGAGGACTTGGCATTGTGGTCTCTGCAACATTCTCCGCAATATTTCGAAATAAACACAGTGGTGTTACAAAACCCGTCAATGTCTCCATAGTTTGACAAAGGCGGTGTTGGCAATTCATCAGTTACGTAAAGGGCAGATAAATATTATATTAGCACAGTATTGGCGCGGATGTAACGAGGAAACTGTAGATGCGCTCAAATGCGCCACCATTATTGTAATGGCGGCGATTATTATTTCCAAAGCCGAGCTACCATCAAAAGGCCAAACACCACTGCCAATCTGCTAGAAAATTCCGGTGGTTATTCGGTTGCACGTAATCGTTCAGTTCGAAACTACTGTTAGCAATATTTTGTTGCCGGAGTACATTCAAAATTTGGGCTGCTATGGTAAAGTGCCAAGGTTGATTTTAAACTACAGTGAACAATGCTGTTGGAATCAAAATTGCTGCTCCCTGACTGTCAGTTATCAATACGTATATAAAATTCTGATAGAAACACTTAATGAAACCATTTGCAAACTTTATTGTTAATCAACTTGTAAAGTGTATTGGTATTATTTGGAAGGAAAAGGTGACACTAGATATAAATGCGTCATACTCCACAGAAATCTTTCTCTTGCGTAGAGGAAGTGTATATAGTCGTCACTTTTTTTGAGCATACTCCATAAGTTGATAATCCTACCTGAGTGTCAATAAGTAATCGTGTAAATGTAAAGGGCCTGACTATAAATTTGGCGATTCAATACTCAAAGAAAACTCCCGTTTGTACATGATTTTCAGTGTAACGCGAGCTTTTTCGCAGTCATAAAATATCCTATTCGCACCTCTCTTGCCAAATTGGCTGTGTGATGTGAATTCCTGAAGCATCAGGTTGGCACCTAACATTTCGCGACAATTCAGACGCTGTAACTGTCAGAATCGAGCATGCAGTACGCTAGAAGGGATTGATGCAATACTTTGGATAATGATTGTAGCAAAATATTATCGTAGATTAGTTTAAATTATTAGGGCTACTATGTTGTCCAATAAACCTATTTTGTACCTCGTTGTTCCCGAGTTCGCCATGTTATTACGTTGTCTTACAGTGTTCATGACTGTATAGGCTACGTTACATCTCGTTAAAATTCTCGCGCTTATTTGCAAATTCAATGTGCTTGGGTCCATTGTGAATCACGCTTTGATAAGCACTCGCACAATAGTAGGCTTAGAGCCATTAACCACAACTGAACTGGGTATTGGCCCGCAGCCTGTTGACTTTCCGGAAAACTAGAGCGCATGCAGGCTTATATAAATAATAATTCGAGTGTGTTTAGATATAATCTCTAAGTGACATATTGATACCCCAGTCAAGTAAATCTTGGGCTCTGCAATATACGGAACATGCGAGCACGCCTGGCAAACACACTTTGCGACTCGGAATTTGCCGTTAGAAAATCAAATAGCACACTTGGAATTATCACTAATGCGTCGCCTACCAGCAGACTTGGAAATAAGGAGGCCGTCTTTGATGTAACGTGTGTCCCAGAGCAGAGCAGAGCAGAAAATGGTTTGATGGATGATTCGGAGACTCGGCGACAGGTGCTTCTCAGCAGGTATGCGGGAGAAGGAATCAATTCCGGTAAATTAAGCCCCGCTCCCTCTCCTTCTCCCCTGCCCGTCCTTCCCCCAGCCCCCCACTTTTACAAAAGGGGGACAGCTGCCACTCCATCTGCTCCAACAAAAGCTGCGGAATATTGGCCCTTCATCAGGCGAGCGAGCTTTTCCCCTTTGCGACAGTGCTTATATACACGCGCTTGATGTGTTACTTGTCCCGCCCAGGAACAATTGTTGCGGAAAGGACTAATGGTACGTGGTGGTAACGAGATCTGCGGGATGAGGCACGCTCTTCCATTCCGCTTGGCAGGCTCTGGCAACCCGGTTAAGCAGACGAGGAGGAGCACCAGGCCGCCTGTCTGCTAATACAAATCAGCTTCCAATCCTAAGGATTTATTCCGGAGCCGTCCTCCTTCCCGGATTGGAAATGGTTACTTACGTCCTAAAAGATCTAGTCCAAAATTACGTCATGCATCCGTATGCCGCGCTACGGTAATTGTTGCGTCACTCTTTGCGCTACATTATTAAAGAAGGCGCGGGCTAAAATTAGCTTATGTAACACATGCTTTATTCACGGGGTTGCCTCGTCTTACAACCACCCTCAATTATGTCTGGACAAGGCAGTCTAAGGTAAGTCATTCATGGAATTGCGCATTAAAAACTCTGTCTGTTAAATATTCCACGTTAAAATATTCCGCAATACATGATCCGATTCTTCATTTTATTTTCATTCACCGAGAGTGTAGTGTGAGTTACACTACAGGATCAGATCTGTAAGATGACAAAAAGTTCTTATTTTCTCTGGCCTCAGGTCCCCGGCTTGGATAAGTCTGAACATTATGAACATTCCCGGTCTTACATCAAGACACTGGGGATCTTTATATCGGCACTGGCATAAAATGCAACTCATAGTATCACACGACCTTTTACAATAATGCAGAGATACAATCATGTAATAAGTCCAGGAATGTTCATACAATACCCCATCTTCAAGCTGACCCGAGACAGGAAAAAAATCCGAATTATTCCCCTCACCCAAGTCGGAAAAGTGATTTACAATTCATAGGGAATTAAACTGTGCCTTTAGCAAGTGAAATGAAAATGAAAAAATTGGCATATGACTCTGACTGATTCGCTTAAATACGAAATGAGAGGTATAACCATCTCCGACAGCTTTGATTGCGCACTATTAAAAATCCTTTAAAAATGAATCTCTACTATATTAATAAAGTTGTGGTACCATCTTACTGCAAACTCCTTTCTCGAATATAATATAAAATAGTATAATATCAAATCTCAAAATACAAGACTACGTGTAACCCTGAACCTTTGTCATGGTTCTCCTGCAAGCACAATACATCCTAGGTGAAATACAACCGCTTTCACCATTTCCCAACTCTTCCTGACATCCGGCCAGGTCACTGGTAATTGCATTAGTAATGCCATCAGTACGATAAATATAGGGTCGCAACAATTAAGTTAAGTTCGCTATTACATTTCCGAAAACCTTGAGTGCACAACAAGTGCACCATAAAACACAATATCCGTAGGCATGAGAGTGATGCTTGAAACACACAGCCATTAGAGTAATAAAAGATTATATCCGTGATGTAAATTTCCAGGTGCGGACATAATTCCCTCTGATTAATGTCATCAGATACCCCATCCAGAATAATGAGACATGTGACAAACCAATGCAAATTTTAATGCTGGAAAATTGAAGTGTGCCCTTAAATCAAACCGATGGTATGTTGTCAACTATGTCAATTGCCCCGGACTCAAATTCTCTCCCAGAAATACCACCTGGGCTTTAAATGTCATTTGAAGGGATTGAATGCACGTTGGGCCTAAAAAGACAAATGGCCCGTTACCCGAATCTGTTCGTGGGATTGGATAAAAGATGGCCGCCAGGCAATTGAGGTTAACCTTCGTTCCCAGCCAATTTATTAGCGGTATGAAACTACTCTATATGCCGATTCTACATTATGACAAGGCCTATATGAGCTACTACTGTGCACGCATTATACGGGTTGCCCGTGCCTAGTTCAAGGAGTTATGCATTGTTGATTGTTCACCCCAGCAGCAAATAGTTTACAAAGAATGTGAATGTGGTCCTCCTCATTGTTTTTCTTTCGACTGCTCTCCCTGTCGAAGTAAGGATGGGCAGAGTGGCCCAGCGGTTACGCTTGTGCCCACGGAAAGAAAGATCCCGGGTTGGCTCCCCAGCCCGGGTTCCCCTTTCTCATCTCTCGCGGAGTTGAACAGACTCTCCAGCTTTGTCTCGGATGAGGTTTCCGGTAGACTAACCACCAGGGGGCCCCTTAAACGATATTGCACTTCCACTACCTCTCGGGCGTTACTGAAAAGGTTCCAGAAATGTAATGCAAAGGGAATAATAATGATCCCTGCTATGCATCCCAGAGCACTAGCTGAACTTTATTATAACTAGGGGACTTGGACTACATTTCCTTAGACAGGTGTGGTATGAGAATTGCGCTCACGTGTCGCTAAAAATCTCGCAGACTATCATTCCAGTCGCTTCTGCCTCCTCACCTTCGAGGGTGACAGTATAAGTTAAATCGTCGGAGCGTACGTTTAGAGTTTATGCGGCATGATTTTATGCTATACTCGAGGAAAAGATGACAAGCAATTTCCAACGATACGGATTCGAATAAATTCTGAAAGTGACATGATACTATGTATGCATATGTGCATATTTATGCCTTCATTTTGCTAAGAGGGTGGAAATGGACCAGAGACATCATCATAATTCCACTTTTGCAGTTAATCTCGATAGTGCGGTAGGAATTATTACATCCTGGATAGCCATCCAATAGGATCCAAAATTTGGACTCCTTCCAGGAAAAGGATATATATGCCTCTTCTTTTATTCAGGCAATCAAAAGTTTCCCATTTACAGAGTTTAGAAAAGATGGCAATAAGATATTAGTCCTCTCTAATTATGCATGCAAATTACGAGGAGAGGAAGGCCTGGTGACAGGTGGTACGATCCAGCTTTTAGACCCAACCCCAAGAAAATTTATTTTTGACCATGCACTTTTTGGGCGACAAGCAGGGTTCCCATTTAAAAGCCTCGTAAAGTAAGCCAAGGCTTGCAAAAATGACGGCGAAAATGAGGCAAAGCAGTCCAATGAGAGCAGGAGACGCCAGTCTATCGCCTATCGATTCTGCCACCCGCAATTATGACATTTCCTAGTCGACAGAAAGGCAGAAGAGCGCTCAATTAGCCGATACTTGTCTTGTGGGAAATGAGGAGCTGTAGCCGGGGACGCCATTTTGAGTCCGGAAAATCCACTACCCATATTCCCCCCTGGAGTTGCGGCTTTAATTCAGTGTCGTTTGAAGGAAGTTAGGTCCTGTAATGCCATTTGCTGCGGTGACTTATTTAAATTCCTTTGTATTCGCACACTCGGCTCCATTTCATTAATTGCATTCTCGCTTCCCGCACACAATCATATATACAATCCAATCCTCACGTTGCAAAAAGGTTTCAATCGCCTTTGCTCTCGGCTGCACCAATTGTTACTAATTGCACTTTTTTCAGCGTCTAGTTTATAACAATCGACCAATTTATTATTAATTCCACGGTGATGCTCCTCCTGGGGATATTATAACAGTTATTATGCTCACATTTACACGGATGAACACAAGGATTACAACGTTCGTGATTGACAACTTCTGGCCAAGTTAATTTTACTGAATTGTTTTGGGCAAATGCAGCCTGCAGAAATCACCGATCAGGTATTTGTCATTTTCAACTCGAATGCGTGATTTAGGACCAAATTTTTACGCAGTAGATTGTTATATCGTTAATTGAGGCTTTTGCGTGTGAACAACTTAACGCTTGCAAAATGCATAGTTTGTGCGTCGGTTGCGTGACCATTATCGCTGGATAATGCGCTGTATAGGCTGTTGAGCTTTTAAAATAAATACAAAAGCCACAACATGCAAAACTGATGTTGATAGCAAAATTCCGAAAACAAAATTGCGGAGTTGCGCAGTATGTTTCATGTTATTACCAGTACCGTATGTAATCCTTGTGTGGTGTTTGAATTAAACAAAATTGATCTACGACAATCATAATAACAATAATAATAATTATTATTGTGTTCCAGTCTTTGAATGTGTGAATGCGGCTTAGAAGCAATGCCGTTGGACTCACATGCTCTGTGATAGGAACTTGGAGAGAGCCAGCTTGGAGATACCGTGGTTCTTGAGTCCTTCGAACATGGTGTTCCTGTGTAGAAGACCTCGGTGGTGACCTGTACCTGTTCTCGTCTCCTCTCACGCGCGCTCCATCCCTGTCCCAACGTGTTTGTCCTGCCGCGTCCGAAACGCACGTCGGGACGTGGAACGGAGGCACGCGTGTCGTCGACGCACTCGACCGACGCCCACCGCACCGACGCACTGCCACCGTCACTCTGCCAGCCCGACCCCTGGCTGATCCTATTCCTTTTTCTCTGGCTCTCTCTCGGTTCACTCTCTCCTCTCTCCTCCTATACACTAACTCCGCCGACTCTCCCCCGCCCCCGCCCATCTCTCTCCCTCCCCCACCTCCTTTGGACACCCATGCGCATGAGCACTCACACCCATGTCATTCCCTCCGACAACGTTTCACATATGTCCGCGATTTCGACCCAATAAGTACCTACGAGATATGTCTGGCCTATGTCGCGTGATTATATGCTAATCACGTCACTGGAGCTGCCTTCACTGGGGCCAATCCACTGCAAGGTAACATGTGGACTTACCTTCAAACACTGATAAATATAATATATTAAACATAATAATCATTTTTGCCATTTTTGACAGTGTTTAAAAATGTACTGGTACACCATGACCCTAATTAAAACGTGCAGTGTAGCCTTTAATGTGGGCTATATTTCCATTATATTATGCAGCCGCGTTATTGCGTATTTCCGACGCAGCGTTGCCATTCGATCAGTGCATAATAGCTGAAATCAACCACCGTGTTGTATACTTGGCCCTCGATATTAATGTACACCAACAAATTCTACGTTATTATGTAGCTGGCGCTCACGGTCTAATATGCACCAAACAGGCAATTAGCAGACAAAGCATCAAACACAACGCACGTTAAGGACGGAACACCTAATTGGCCACCTAATTACTGCGCTGGTTAGACAACGTCATGCACAACACTTTTTTAACGATGGAAGCTACGCAGCTCCGTTGATATATAAGTACAGGATGTCCCACAATGACGATGGACATCTTACGTCCCGCTAATCAACTCGCCATTACATGTCCAGGACTACTCGTGCGGGTAAAATGAAAATTGGGCCGTCATCTTCAGGCACGTCCATCACCACCTATCTGCAAATTTCCGGTAGTGTCTCGCAAATCAGTGGGACATATGATTATCACCCAAGCGCAAGCTGTGAGAGTTCGTCTGGGACACTTTTCCCTGCGAAGGTCGTCCCCAGGACATCCCTCGAGATAAGACAAGTCTCAACTTCTGTCCCGCGACGCGCCTCGAGTCCTATCTCCCAAAAGTCATTCCGGCTTTTGTCCCTATTCATTACGACCATGGACCAGATTCGCGGACGATGTGTAGCGGCAATAAGGCCTTATTTTTCCCCTTGTTAACATAGACTTCTCGTTGACACGTGATCCTATTCCACTTGTAACTTTACCCATGATTTTGCGATAAATCTAGCCTTTAATATATGAATGGACGTGCAGTCGCGAGTAAACTGTAATAGAGAACTTGACAATCTCTACGTTGAGAGTCGAGACATCAACGGTTTTACCATATTAAACTCATTGGAATTCCTTCACATTTTTGCCCGCGGTGGTATTGTACATTATACTGCGCACTCAGCTAATCAGAGTAAATTGATATTATTGCATTGGACAATATTGTTTTTGCGCAACTAAAAACATGACTAGGCCCAAAGGTAATGTCGGTCCTACTGAAGTATCGTTTCGGGTCTTCAGAGTATTGTGTGGGCAGTACTTGTATAAAGGTCATGTGGAATTTTGCGACTCGCTCTGTATAACATTTGAAAACTGAGCAACCTTAGAATGACCTTCGGGCGCAATATTTGTGAATCGTCTGAGCAAACCGCCATATCTGCACTAGACATGAAACTGAGACATTGAAGAAAATGTGATTTCAGCTAAATCAATATTTCCTCCTGAAAAAGGTAACGACGGCGTTGACCTAAAATTTTTGTACCGGCATGTAAAGGATGTGAAGGGCATATAAATACCCCATATTAATTAGACGTTATTAATTAAAATGTGTTCGAGAGGATAACTTCCTAGGTTATTTTATGCCCTTATATTTATATGCTGGCGCCTGGAGGTGGACTACTTGACGCAACACATAACTCGATAATTTGCGTATATGATGCTTTGCTCAGATGCTCCCCATTTCTGAAACCTGTGTAATCGGACCACAAGGTTATCGTATTCTACAGCTTATAATTATTTTAATGATCATGGTATTATTGCCTGAAGGATCCCCTTTTTGGCCGGCTCTCATTTCAGGACCTGCGCCATTAAATGTTTCCAATCGGATTCCCAAATTAATCGCAATTTTTACTACCCGAAGGCAAGGGGAGAAGGGGGATTCCATATGCTCTAAAGTTCCCATAATGGATCTGTCTTCATCAAATGGGGGGGCGTTTTATGACTGAATCCGTCGTCTCTTCCACCTGCGTTCATTCGCTGTTTAATGAGGGAATAAGAAGGGCCGATTACAGGGGAAAAGACCCGGTAAAGGACTCCCTAACCTCTTTAATCGGCTGATTACATCGGAGCTTGCTTCAAGGGTGCCACAAGTAAGGGTATTCTGTCTTCTACCCTTCAAAGGCCCTTCAAGTAAGGCCACACATCCAGCAGACCCAAACCGCTTCATTAGCTGATTCCTACCTCGGGACGCCACTATGAATTATTCTCTAGGGCAAGGCAAAGCCACGACTTTCGTCTGCATTGTTGCACTGAATTGCAGTCATCGCAATCATATCTGCTTGATTCAAGTGCAGAGGAAGGTAGCAGGTTGCTCAGAAAATGATGAGAACAGAATCTTTGTGTTACATGATCTTTGGTGCAGTACAATCATGATTGTAAACTATAGTACTCTGAGGTTGATCAGTGGAATAATTTCGATCACACGGGACTGAGGCTTGGCAACAGGGCGTGCTGGTTAATGGTTGGAATCTACATGTACAATAATGCGTTAGTTCAATAAATGGCTTACCCGATGCAAAACCGCCGCGGTTGAATAAATTTAACTAGAGTAAAGGTAAACAACATCAGAGTCATATGGGAATTTGTTCTATAGCTAAAACACTGGAAAAATACCTTACACTGCACCTAGCAATGTTTTTGTTAGTTGTATGGGAAGGTCCTCGTTCCATGGATGGCTTATCGGAACTTATACCGTACTGTAATTCAAGTGCATTACAACTAAATTGCGATATATTTACAATGTAGCAGGTTCCTGTTACTATATGAAGTGTTACTCGCCATATCTGTTACCAACTGTTAGACTACTCTCAGCAGCATGATTGATGTTAGAATAGTTCTTTTTTCATATTAAAGTTACTTTCCTAACACTTTTCTGCACTACTTCAATAGGCTTTTCTATTACTCAATCTGTTATACATACCAAGAAGAGAACAACGACGATGACTTAAAATAATCATGATAATGGATGTACACCTTCGGCAGGGTGATCTAGCCAATCTCAGCTATTACGGTATCAAATGTACTGTTATAAATACACGAACACTTTTAAAGCAGCTAACTCGGTCAAAAGAGTCCATTAATTTGAGTCGGGTAAAGAAAGGTCAGAGAAGGCCTGCAGCGTCTCCAACTAGCTCGCGGGTGTACACTTTGTGTACTTCAGCATGATCAAAAACTCCCTCGGCGTCAAGTGCGGATTTTGATACTGATTATATACTTATATATATCTCATATCGTATATATACTGTAATTTCAAGTGGACCACCTTGGACCTGATGCAGATGGAGCCACCTGATTAATTAAGAGTCTCCATATAATGGCGACCTTCGTGTAGCTGCTTTTATGCAATATCCGGGTGCGTTTGGGTTTAATCAAGTTCTTCTCCGGCTCTCTTTCGTGATGCAATTCCCCGTTATTAACCCGGGTCCAAAATTGCCCCTTGTTGGTTGATATAGTTCATTTGGAGCCAAAAGGAGCTTCCGGAGTGGGGCCGTATTGCCAGAACGTCACCTGAGTAGGGTAGGAAATAAGAAGAGCGTCATCATCATTACAGGATGGTAAATATATACGAGTCACCTGCCAAGGATGTGGTCTGTCCTGTACGGAAGCATCAATATATTGACCTGGACAATATTATTACTGAGAAGAACGTTCAATGTGATAAATAACGTATAGGAGCAGCCAGCATCCAGCTATGAAAGCACCACCTGCTCATAGCTAGGGCGGCTAATATGAACTATTCATCTAACGTATCATGCAATAAAAAATGATAAAAATATACGCCTGGTTGCACCAACAAAATTACCGGTCCGATAGCTCCTAATGGATGTCCATTAGGAGCTATCGGACCGGTAATTTTGTTGGTGCAACCAAGGCATCAGACTGGTAAATTTTGGAAGGAAATATAAGAATGTAACCGCTCTAACCTGGTGGGGAAACGGCGTTGTTCTGGCAACAAATACCGGTACCTAGCTTGCAGCAACCTAGTCCTGTCTATTGGATCCAGCACCCACGCCTGGTGCACATAATCCGAGCCTTGCGGGTGGGTTTACTCTCATCAAAGTCAGCTCCAAGGCTCAATTACATAACGGCGCCGCTCAATTTGATTACTGGTCCAGATGACGCAACACTCCCTTATTTAGTTGGTGGAACCAATTGGTGGAGGTCATTTCCCCCTCTCGCATGCTGGACACAATGGCAGGGGATGCCTGTGGTGCATGCTCACATCGATCCTGGGGGCTCGCATTCACCAAAAAGTTGGCCGCCGCCTTTTGGGACAAGGTCAGCGGGTCGGGACTCCTTTTATTGCCGGCCGCCTCGTTCGCTTGGGTCCCATTGATTTCATCAGGGCCTGGACTTGTACGTCTTCACATGCTCCATCACTAGGTCTACACAGATTAATAATAGCAAGGAACCATGGACGAATACAAGTGCAATGCAGCTACCTCTAAAGCATTGTAACAACTGCCAGGGTTGCCATTATATCCTGATTCATATAGCTTGTATGGAGCTGCACTGCTGCTAGCACGTCTCAATACTGCTTTGTATGTATTGTTGAATCTGACTTGATTGCGCTGTCGAATGCAGACAGGAAGTTAGAACATTTGTACACAGGGTGAAAGAGAGTCTCGGCATCGGCATTAAGAGCGTCAAAATCTGATGTAAATAAGGTGTTTCAGATGCCGCCTATCATATGCAGGATGTTAAATGTGCGAACGTCCCGAGGGAGTGAATTATGGCGACATATACGGCGATGGTTATCTCCTGACAGTCCTGTAACAGCAAGCCATTCTGCATCCATATATTCTGATTATATTTATTCAATCCAGACGCATTTATGTTTGCTGTCACAGTGTCACCAGCGACGTTGCATCCACGTTGTTGACATTCCACAAACGGGATGGGTGCGGTGTCACCTTTTAAATATTAAAAGTAGCTTACTCGGTTAGCAACTGATCATTTACCAGGAATTGGCCACACCATGGCAGTGTGCCCAATACATGTTGATTCTAGTCCTACATTTTTGTTCGGTCGTCCTTGGTTTGGATTCCGGGACGTCGCGCGTCGCGTCGTGCTCGTGCCAAGTACACCCTCACCCTCTCCAGATTTTTGTCCCCGTAACCGTCCGCACCCTTGGAAAATCCGGTTGCCTCTGAATATTCCGCACGGGTAGTTAAAGCGTTTTCTCATGTCTGTCGGCCCGAACAAAAGGGTCGCTCTCGAAATCACGTAGCGGCCAAACTACAACCCTCGTTCTTTTCCTTGCAACTTTGCCCAGAATACTGGACTCCAGCAGCCCGGATAAAGTTCGGGGCTGGAAAATCCAGGGGGGGGGTCTTGCGATGTTCTTCTGGAAAATGAACTTAATGGGGAATCCTGGTCGTTTGGCCAGAAGCCGGAGAAATTTTTTTCTTCTTCCCAAGCACCGGATTTTGCCCAGACGAATGGGGCCCGCATTTTGGGGGGTGGGGGGCAAGTGCACACCCANCCCCCCCCCCCCCCATTAAGTAGCTCATCCAGCCCACTTCATCGCCTTCCAAAAACTTCCACATTCCTTGTTCTCCTGAACTCGAGCCTTTTTTTTCTATATATGATTCTGTAATGCTCTTCAGAACGAACCCATTTGGAAGTTGGAAGCCGAAATGTATCCGCCAATAAGGTGGCATTGTCGTTGTGCAGCGGCGTGTGGGACTGGCATTTCGGTGTTGATGTGTCTACCAATGGAGCCGAGAGGAGTGGGGGAGACCATCACAAAGAGAAGAGTCACGTGATTCAGTTATAAAGGCATGTGCTTCATCTCATGGAGGACGCTTCAGTTCAAGCCAATCAGTGGGATTGCATCGAAGTAGGTTACGCAAACAAATCATATATTTTACAAGAACGGTGGAAAAACTAACAACTTCGCGATCATGTGCAATATATCGGTATACATGTACTGTAGAATACACTGCTCATTTCTGCATAATAATAGGCCTACTCAGTTAAGTCAATTGCATAAGAAATGATTCAAACACATCACAAATAGTAACACGGACACACTGATTCATAACGTTAGCGTGCACAGCATCAATACTGATATCAGATGTTTTACTACTTGTATGGTATATTGGGAAATAAATAAATGGCCAGCCTTTTATTGTCTATAGAAATATTGATCTCATCGATGAACGTTAATCATAATTGAATATCGAGATCCTTTAAGTTAACGTCATTTAGTCTGTGGACGTATTGGTTGCCAATGTTGCGAGTGTACAGTATAATTATGATTGTAGTAGTGTGCCTGCTATTATTGTCTAAAGAGAGGTGATGAGAGCCACGTTGGATAATTCGGCGTGCTGTCATGCAGGCTGTCAGAGTAATTGATTTTCGATGTTTCCGGCCTGGTTTAACTGCCTGTTTAAAAGTCAGGAGTCACTATTTATAGGGCATTTCTACAGCCATCTTCTGCGTGTCATACCGCTACTTTAAATCGGAAAGAGATGAAAACTGGAGCACTTTCTACCGATTTTATTGCCAAATCAATACCCGATGGTGCCCCTTGCCCTCCCCCCCCAACTCTTCGACAACTTATTTGCGAATCTTAGAATGACAAGTCGTCAAGTTAGTCACGTCATTCTGTGATTTATTATATATGTGATTCAGTAAGCCAACCAACCATAAAAGAGCGCTGCAGGTAGCAGTTAGGAGTAATGATGGAATGTTTCAAACAGATCTTGATAACAAATTTTGAGTGCACAAAACAATGTTACGTGAACCGAGCACAAATCCTGTGAGATGCATCGCGTAACTGAAATGCAATTACTGCCATATTTAGAAGGTAAACCTCTGATACTTTGATTAGTTAGTCATGTGTTACTTCGCTGGAAACATTGATAATTATGTGGTATTTCTTCGAATATACAGCGTCTTCATGAATTCGTCTGCCAAAATGCTGCGATTGGTAGGGGGTGAGCGTGGAAGAAGCACGGCATGATCGTCCCGAAAGGCCGTCGTCGTCGCTACGTCTAGGAGATGTCGACATTTGGCATCGACGATGTCTATCCTGACAAGTGTGGATACTACCGTGCATACCTGCATCGCTGGGTGCCGGGGTTAGTCGGTTGAGCAACGGTCTGGGAGTGCGAGATCCTGACCCTGGCAACCAGCAATGCAGGCATGTACGGGGGTATCCACACTTTTCAGGATAGACATCGTCGATGCCAAATGTCGATTTCTCCAAAACGAATCGTCGCCGGCCTTTCGGACCCATGCCATGCCTCTTTCATAAGCATTCCCTACGACCCGCATCATTTTGGCAGATGAATTCGTGAACACGCTCTATGGACTATACTACCCCGAAAGATGTTAACGGTTATGGACGTTTAGTCATTCTCCTGTAAACGTGTCGATTGTTGACGTGCTGCCACACGTTGATGGCCTGACTATCACGCCTTTGACTTTCCACACGTGGTACTGTCACTTGCATCTGGTACTCCAGTCAATCATCAATTCAAAATTGCACAGAAAAAAACACTGCCATAGCACACTTTTATAGCTGACATACAAAACCCGAGTCATGAATAGCTTCCTGAATATCTGAATATCTGTAATATTTATTCACTGAATAGGCATACCGCACTTCTTCCACGCTTTGTAATCGGCCATCCTCAAAAAGAAAACATCAAGCGTCGTTGCGGAGGGAAAAACCAGCTCCAGAGAAAGGAAAATAAAAAATGGTTCTATCAGGGGAAAGAAAAATCAATTGGAAGCTCTGGAATATTGCGATGGGAGAGATTGAGGAGGGGAGGGGGGAGGGGAGGGGGGAAAGCGTGGAAAAATAGCAGGCAGCAAACGATATCCCGAGAAGTTATTTGAAAGTCATGCCTCTGTATTTTATTATTTCCAGCTTCAAATAGAAGGCACGAACGCAGGGTTGAAGAAAGACTCTTAACGAACCCCATTTTGTATTTCCCCAGCCAGCATCATATGGAGGCTGTTAAATGAAGCGTGGACACACAAACCCCCTACCATAGCGACGCACATCCACTGACGCACCTAGAGTGCACATAGAGAGAAACACCTATCCTCTTCACTTATACAAATAAATCCTAACGTACTTAACCATTGCTGAAAATACAGTATACACTAAGGTTAACATAACCTGACTTTCATTTCCACTGAGAGTGAGAGGTAACCTTTTGTGAGTTTTATACCTGCATCTTGAGTAGGTGTGTTCACTATTATTTAGGCATAGTGGAAAAATACCTCACAATGACAAGCTCCTTCCTCATTGTGGTGTGATACACTCAAGGACTGTTCAGAACCCCCTCCAATACACACACAAACACCCACACACCCTTTCAGAGGGAGTCGGCGAGCCTTTGGGGTCAAAATGGAGGTGGTAAACAAGAGTGAAAAAACAAAATTATGCGCCACCCATGTGGTCAACGTGCTGTGATGGAGCACAATTAGGAGGAATTGTGTTTGTCAGGCGTTAATTGAGATATACGTGCTTTTTCCATTGGGAACCTGCTGGGGGAAACTGAAAAAGAAATGAGCGCTGTATGACACTTACTTGATCTATAACGCAGACATATTCTAAACAAAATTCAAAAAGGGCAAAGGACTACAGGCAGCATGCTCCCGACGCGATGAGACGTACGTAAATGGATCGTGCGGCAACGTTACACGTAATTGGAATTTCGCGTAACTCGGAATCTTTTCTTTAGTAGGCATATAGCCTACAGTTTACTGTACCTCTTACATCCATATTGGAGGGCGACACGGTGGTGTAGTGGTTAGCGCCGCAGCCTTCCACCTCTAAGGTCCCGAGCTCGATCCCCGGATCGCGCAAAGGATACTTACGTGGATAGAGTTTCGATGGGTTATCTCCGTGTTCGCGTAGGTTTTCTCGGGGTTCTCCCGTTTCCACCCGCAATCAAAATCCATCACAACATAGGCAATGATTAAAGTCGGTCAATTAAAAAGACGATCCCCTAAAAAGCCCAAGAAGGCTTATCACGGGGTATCCATTATTATTACATCCACACTGGAATATAATCATTGTCGTTTTCTATTGAGGGCGTAACGAGCGATAAGGGATTCCCCGCGATGCCCAGAATCGGATAGCAAAAGTCTGTCACCTGGAAACTGTGACTGAGGAAATGAGTCTCGGCGCGCAAGTTCGAGTGTCCCCGTGTCTAAATTTAAGAGGAAACCCAGTTCGCAGCAGCCATAGAAGTGGTATCAGTTGACATTTTATTTCATGTCATTGTGCGCTTGTTAATTCTAGTAACGCCATGAAATTTTTTGGAGTGCCCTTCAATGTCCGCCATAGCTACCTGGATTCGAGTTACTTAGTTACGAAAAATGCGAAGCAGAGGAGTGAAAATAAATCGCGAAGTTAGGGTCGAATTGTGCATTTTTCCACTTCATCACGATAATGACGCCTGAAGTCTGTCCTTCAAATATGTGTATCCATGTGTTGTGATGGTGTGCCTGGCTTCACGTAGAAGTTTTAAAAATTAGTGATACATTTTGGCTATTCAATCAAAATGTATCACTAATTTTTAAAACTTCTACGTCAAGCCAGGCACACCATCACAACACATGGATGCACATATTTGAAGGACAGACTTCAGGCGTCATTATCGTGATGAAATGGAAAAATGCACAATTCGACCCTAACTTCGCGATTTATTTTCACTCCTCTGCTTCGCATTTTTCGTAACTAAGTAACTCGAATCCAGGTAGCTATGGCGGACATTGAAGGGCACTCCAAAAAATTTCATGGCGTTACTAGAATTAACAAGCGCACAATGACATGAAATAAAATGTCAACTGATACCACTCCTTATGGCTGCTGCGAACTGGGTTTCCTCTTAACATGTTTCCTCGCAGTAGGCAGCATTTTATGTTAGGTAGGTTCTTTTGCATGTACAAAAATTTTGCGTAAGTCCTGATCTACGTAAGTCGAGGCTACGTAAGTCGGCGGCTGCCTGTGCACTACCGCATTAATTATGCAAAATATGATAAATAATTATTGCAAGTACTGGTACTTTTTGACTGGTGCAATAGGATACTGTCGAATTTTGTGGCAATAAGGATAACAAGTCGAAACTATACAGTGTAGAGGTTCGGTATTCGTGCTCTTATGCAATATTTAAAAATCTCACAGACACATTGTATACTGTCCATGTTTTCATTTTCTTTTGGAAGGATTAACAAAAAACCAAATTTTTTGTTTATATGCTTTTTTTCACAAATGTAAATAAAAGAATCAACTTTTCAATGTAATCCGGGAACCTCTAAACATCTGATAATTTGCCAAATTTGTAATTACAAGTGTAAACTGCAAAATAATAATAATAATAATAATAATAATGGGTGTGTATGTGTCCCCCAATACAGGCGTACGCCTGAGCACGGGGTATGAAAATAAATAAAATAAATAAATAAAAAATACTGTCCATGTTTTCTGAATCAGTAAGTCACGTATAAAGATTTATGATTCCGAATGATCACATTTTGTTAAAAATTACGCTAGTCGTTGGTAATGTAGGCCTTGAAGGGTCATTTCTGAACGTTAGGTCATATTTTCATGGAGAAATGACAGCCCCATAGAGAAATATTTGAAAATAATATTGATCTCTTGAAAGGCAATTCAATCATCAAACTTCACACCATTGCATGTCGAAGTCAAGCAAATGCGCTCTGACCGCTTTGCATTCCAGGTTTTCATATTATTCACTTGCTCTACAATTTCAAGACATTAAAGTGCCACAAAAGTCAACCACAGTAAGTGCATAAAAACGCTAAAGCTTCTTTTTGCAGTCTGCGCTAACGGACGTAAACTAGGTAATGATAATGTAGGGTACAGTAAACGCGCAGTTAAAAAAGCAATGCTAACATCAGGACCACAAGCATAAACACTCACGGCATCGAAAAACAAAACTGGAGTGTTCGAGTGTCGATATTCATACTCACTATGACGACATGTCAATGTAGGTACCGATAACAGCAGTGAAGTTACAATTTCGACGACCAATAATCAATAACCTAATGATAGTCTGCTTTAAAACCCAATAGTAGTCTACCATCATTATAATACACGAATAAAACTTGTGTCATCATTTTAAAATAACTGACGCGACTTCCCCCTATTCATAACACACGGGTTTAGAATATTTTAATTCCGGGCAAAATCGAGGCCGTGGAATTTTTCCACTTGCAAATCGCGTAGTTTTTTTGTCTGGATACGTCTGTGTCGACTATGTTATATTGATGTATCCACTGTCAATGTTTGAAGTGTCACCGTCAATATTTAATCCCATCGACGATATGACGATTAGGGTTGGAGCGGTGTGGACTATTCCTATACTGATGATTTAAAAAATTTAAAAATTATAGTTATAAGTAACACATAAGGGATTTTCTAATACACCTATCCCAAAAAAATGATACATGTAAGCTATACTGCAAGTACCCATGCGCATCGAAAACGACAACGTTTGTGTATTCATGACCCTTCTGAGGTATTTTGTGTACATAATGTCCATTTTTCAACATTGATAGTGCGTAACGCCGCATGATGAATTGGCATGTGTCCAATATGGCTGCCCTGACACGCACCGACTCTGCTGAATAACCCCACGCTCTAAAATTGTCCCGCACTTGGGGGAAGTCCATTTGCATAATGGTCTGGGTGTCAGTGGTGCTTTACTTCCCTGGGCACAACTTGCCCCCGTTGACCTTCCCCGCCTGTCCGATTGCTTTATTTTCCTCTCCCAACGACCCCTTGGCCCTTATAATATACGGTTCCCCATCCGACTGCTTATTAGCCTCTGTTAATTATCCCCCATTCGCAGGCAGTTGCCGATATAGCCACTAAATAGCCGACCTTCTTTTTTGTGTTTCTATAGACCTGTTATAATTGGGCGCCAGAAGGCAGCAGGCAATCGACAGGAGGCGCTGATTCCAAATCGAACCCTCCAAGGGACGTTTACGAGCCTACATCGCTCAAGGATTGACTACCCGATAGTACTACTTTCAGGGACATCTACTGTCGTCGTAAGAAAACCATTGGGAACTAGCCCAGGCCTTGCTTCGGGTAAGAAATAGCCGCAGTTGTGTGTGTCGAAGGAACCTGGAGTTTGTTTACATGATTCGAAAAGAACGAAAGTGTGCTGCAGAGGCCACCTGAAAAGACTTATGCCCGGATATTTTTCATAATAAGCTTTTAGTGCCCTCTGTAATATTACGAGTAGGCCTATTTTAGACAGAAACTTCAGAATCTGAAATATACAGAGTGGTCACGAATTCGTCTGTCAAAATGATACGGGTGGTAGCGGGTGAACATGGAATAAGCATGGCATGAATTCGAAAGGCCGGCGACGACGCGCGACGTTAACATCGACGATATCTATCCTGACAAATAGTAAGGATACCCCCGTACACGCCTGCATCGCTGGTTGCCGGGGTCAGGCAATGGTGTAGGAGTGATAGTGCCTGGAACTGGCAACCAGCAATACAGGGATGCACGATTGCACGGGGGTATCCATACTACTTGTTAGGATGGACATCGTCGATGTCAAAGGTCGAGCGTCGACGGTCTTTCGGGCCTACCACAGCATTAAATTAAGGTGGCACCTTGATTTAGGTGTATAAGCAACATTTTCATCAATACGGATCTGAGCCGATTTTGGTGGCTCTTTGTATAATTATAGCCGGGGATAAATCGATAAATTAGCATGCGGCATTGGGGAATTAGGCTCTATTTTCGGGAGTGACGATATTATAATATGGACGTCAGTCTGATGTACCGTTTACTCTCAGTATACAATGGGCTCTAGGTGACAATTTGAAATTTGAATTGCCAATCTTTGTTTGGTGCTTTCTGCATATTAACGGTTTATGACATTATGAGAGTTGCATGTTATTCCGGATTGTAAAATATATTCACCTCTAATACTGGTATTTGGGGGAATATGGGTGGCTTGAACGGCGGGAAGATTGGGTGTGCAAGCCTCCAAAGATAAATAAAGAGCCTCAACAATGACCTCGATCATATGCCAGTGGATTCCATGTGGGGCATTCCCAAGCCTGATAATTAAAGACCCAGGCCTGTAGCCTACCCATTCAACCAAACATTAGCAGTAAAATTTTTGGATAGCCCCCAGAAGTAACTGTTGAAGTACTCACACTCATTGCCAAAAATTCGATAACTAATACTTCCACGTCAATTATAACACAGTATTATGATGGAAAACCGCTCATCGGAAATATTTTCGTTGCTCCTTATTGTAAAGAGAAAAAAATCAATGACACTAGAATGGGGGCACAAATAGTTCGCCTGTACTCTGCCACAGTATAGAATATGAGGATGGTCGGTTTCAGATAGCCATTTATTACGTCTGCGACGGTAGCATTGTGGAACAAATATTTCCCCGAGAAAAAATATTATTACTCTCCCAGAATTGAGCACAAGTGGGGCAGATGGAACGCATATAACCAACAGGAATCTCCAGAGTAACACAAAGAATCCGGTGAGGCTTAGCAGGGTTCTGATATTTCGTCGGAACTCCCTGGAGACGAACCAATCACAGAGTAATCACCCCTTGTCCACTTCAATGCACTTTTGCACTTACGTCCTCTGTGAGGCCGCAGGTCACAATCGGGTGACGGCGCAGATCCTGACAAAGCCGCTTAATGGCAGCCTCTCATTCTCGCTGATTTATTATGCACCAACCCCATACGGCGAAGGTCTCCCTTGTAATGAATACCAGGGGCCATGCACTCACAGTACAGTGCAGTAGCTCCAGTGGTGTCATTAGTACAACACTCACAAGTACACACAAGTGTCTAGACTCTCATCGAACTGTATTCCTGTTTAAGTGGCGTCACTAGATCAAAGATGGCGGCGGGGTTGTCAGCCGCTGGCACCTCCAGTATTAATATGCCTTCTTAAAAGGTGTCCAGATCAAATCTTGCCGCCTCAGTTGTTCAACCGTTCACGCCTCAACGCATGCTAATGCCTAAATATTACAAACCTGGCACAAATGAATGCCCAAAAGCTTTGTGACTCGAATGTATTATTCATGACCGTTTGGAACACAGCCAGAGAGATGGCATTTTTTTTGTTTTTCGCAAGACTTGATTCATGTTGATGGGCGTTGTCTCCAGCCATACGCACACACATATATACTGTACGTACAAGATAGCAACAAGTTGTGGTGATGTAAGCAAAGCAACTGGTGGACTAGAGCTGCTGGGACTTTTCCAAGACGCTTGATGAGTGTTCCCTTGGCCAATTACAGTTCGCCTTCAGAGTCATTTGCATGGGTTGCAATTTCATCCGAGTATCGTTTGTACCGCGGGCTCATCAGGTGCTCTTAATTGCTGCCATGCGCCAAAGAACCAGTCATAATATATAGAGCTAATAATTTAGCCAGATAATTAATCTCTTTGTGATCCAAATCGATTTTACAAATGACGCTCAGAATTGCTAAGGATACGGGTAAATGCAGCTGTTAATTCCGACACATGGACCTAACACCATTGGAGAATATGATGACGCCTTTAAAAATTTTGCTACACTTTTTTGTACACGGCACAACTCAAAAACCAAAAACCTGCGACGATCTAAGATATGAATGTTTAAACTGTGCAATGCTAAATATTTTTACAGAGACATGTAGCCTACAGTAAGTATACTGCCTATGCAGTTCGATCATATTAGGCCTACAAGTAAATGGGGATCATACTCGGACATATGTCCCGCTAGACCAGATATTTTCTGTCCGGCTCACCCCTACACATGCACACACGAGATTGGGGGAGGGGGGGGGGTACTGCATACATAAAATTATAATACACTCTACATGAACTTTCTACATGAACCACAACCAATGGACACGAGCGCTTGAAGTACAGAAATACAAATTGAGATAAACAACATGTTTTCTTGGCATAAACAATGAGTATGCTAGCCGCCAGGATCAGAGTGCAGACAATGCAAGCTTCCAGAATATATATGTCGTGGCTGCATCCTTTGAAGTCGACACGGTAAATATCTCGCGTGCATTTCTAAAATGAACTGGTTTGAGGAATCCTACCCTCTTTTCGCGGGCCTGATCCGGATTCCGCACTTGATAAAGACGAGCCCAGAGGCCGCCAAATGCGCCCATGCGCTGTGGCGTCCTGGGTGCGGCGTCGTCCCGGTGCAATCGATCCGACTCTGTGTTCAACTACACGGCAGCAGCGTACTTCCGCACCCACAGCCCCCCCCCCCCCCCCCCNCCCCCCCCATCTCTTATCCCTCAGATATGGTCCAAAGGGCGTAGCCGCCAATCTACTAGAGAGACTGAGGTGGCCAATAAAACCTGTGGGGGAAGAGGGGTGTTGGACAGGACATACAGTGCTCCCCCATTTCGTCACAGCGGGAAATGACACTATTAGTTGGGCCGACGTAACGTGCCGGGCAAGGTGTCTCTATCTCTGGTGTTTTACGTCACATTTTCGGGCCGGAGATGGTTTCTGCCAGGGAAGTAAGTGGTGAGGTGATGGGAACAGCTGATGGTTCCGACGGACATGTTGTGACCTGATGACCCTGTGGGGCGCGACGTGATTTGAGAGGAGTGACGAACTGGCAAATAGAGTGCCGGCTGGGACTAATTTGCTTCTCTAATAATATGGCATGAGTAGCTACTGACCGCCGGACTATAAGATTATTCCATTGTAAACTCTGAAACAAATAGAAGTGTACCAGTACTTCTGTCTTGGCCTAAAGGTACAGTAAGCAGATGCTTCCATCCAAGTGTGAGAGGCCTAGAGCCACCCCTTGAATAGCAGTCACTTTTGGGATAGACATCCACCCTATCTCCTTCCCAAGTTCAAAGTTGCTTTGATAGAAGTGTTCAGGTATAGAGTTGACTCACAGTCCTGCTACGTTACAAGTAGGCTACCCTGCAAGTTCGATAGCAGTGCACTTTTGTGTGTATGCTGTCTATATTCGATAGCAGAGGAACGCAACTTTCAGGGATTTATATGGAGAACCTACGTACAGGGTGTTCCAAGTATTTGGGTCACTTTTTGATAACTGATATCGCCCGAGAGCAGTTATTTTTTGTACCTTGTTGTGCCCCTATCCATGTGCCCCATTCTATAACTACTGCTATATTCGAACCGCTGGGGGTAAAATATAACAGGTGCTATACAGTAGAATGGAGCACATGGTTAGGGGCACAACAAGCTATAAAAAATAACTGCTATCGGGCGATATCAATTATCAAGAAGTGACCCAAATACTTGGAACACCTTGTATATATTATTGTTATCCATCGACATCATCATCATCATCATCACCTTTGGAATATGAGGTGAATAACATTTCGAAAGAGGCCTTATGAAAAGAAACTTGAACCTGCAACTTCCTAGCGCAGCTCCTGGAATAAAAGCTTTATTGTATTCTACGCCTTAAAAACAAAGAATGAATGTTATCCTCTTTCCACCTCTCAACTATCCCCGCAACCTGCCCGGGTACCTAACAGATAATGCATTGCCCATCAGTCCACACAGCACTTAGTAATGAAATCCATAGCAGGTCAATGTATTGTCTGAATTCTAGGAACTATCTTCAATTAGGATGATGGAGTGTCGGGTAGCGGTTCCAAGAAGGAGCAATGGACTTGTGGTCGTGAAGAAGAGATCTAATTTCCCTAATGCGACGAAATGTCTTTCCCATCCATCCATCTTTTGGGTCTGAAAAAGAAGACTTCCGTCCGTCAACACATCTCCGGAGCAACAACCTCAGAGATCTATATGGATAGCCTATAGGTGCAGATCATCCATCTCCCAGGATCCTTCAGAAGACGTCCATGTTTGCTCCATCAGGAGTAAAAACTTAAATGAAGTGCTGACGTCAAAATGCATATACTAAAATTCAAGTCTTCCTCTAATTTCATCTACTGAAGGTTTCTGTAATAAGCTACATGAGCGGTGTGACCTCGAATTAACATAATCCACGCCAAAGACTTCAACATGACTTCCATGCAGGGTGGTCCAACTGTAGGAACGACAACTACTTACAAACATCTATATTATTAATACCCTACTGTGATGGCGATTCCTCCCGCTGTGTGCGGCCTACAGCATTGGATGTGATATCAAAATTTAGCCCGTGTGTCCTATATTTGCAATAAAGTTTTTTTGTTGGAAATAGTGTCCAGGGAATTTATAAAACGCAAAAAAAACGCCGACCGACTAAAAAAGCCAGCCACCACGGAGTTCCCATAAACGCCGTTCCGGCCGCAGGCGCTACCTCCGCACCGTCTTACTTCGGTACTCGCCGTCGGATGTCGCTGCCTGGTCCGCGTCTCTCTCTCTCTCTCTCTCTCTCTCTCTCTCTCTCTCTCTCTCTCTCTCTCTCAATTTTCGCAATATTGCCTAATTTCTTTTCCAAATTTTGGCAAGTTGGTGACTATAGTTATGCTTATTTAGCTTATTTAGCTTCATTAATGATGCAGCATTAGGTTAATTGTAGCAGTTCAGAATAACTACACCAAGCGACAAAATAAACCAGGCAGCTCCTTCTTGCGATCCCATACCGTGCCAAAATTACACCAAGATACCCGCGAGGAGGACACATTTTCGAAGTAAATTAATGTTTGCCCACCTAATGGAGTCATTACTGAGACACTGAGGAAGTTTTTAGGAGCCGAAATTTCAGGTCGAAAAATCCAGTCATAGAGGCCCTTTCTATAGTAAGTTATAGGAAAGTGGGACAGGTATAGAATTTGCGGACACCATGTTTTATCGTGTCAATAACCATTTCCCAACGCCCTATTTTAAGGCCTGTAGGCCTGGATTTTCCGACCTAAAATAATTTAGGCTCCTGAAAACTTCTTTGGAACTCAGTAATGACCCCACTAGATGGCCAAACATCCATTTATTCGTAAATGTATCCCCCATGCCGGTATTGACGTGATTTTGATATGGCCGATACACAAGCTCGAAAGAAATATAGGTCGGCCATTGCTATATTCTGCCCACAAGATGAAGTGTAAGGTATTTTGAAATGCTGCAAGGAATTCAATACAATTTTCATTGTTAATTGAAGTAAGCTCAATAAGCAGAATTGTTGTAGGCAGTGTTCTTTCAGACTTTCTTACTGTCTTGTCAAGGAGAGAATAGTAGTAACGTCACATACAAATAAATTTATGCCTGAATTTGCCAACCTACTCATGTCTGAAATATTCCATTAGTTTTATAAATCTATCCTCTTCACATGACTTAGGGCTATTTAGTAAGCAATTTATTTATGCAGTTTGTGTACGGGTGATCAAAAAAGAATGCGCGAATTTTGAAATCTCGAATCCTAGGAAAATAATTGCAGACATACCGTATATTAATGATTTCAGTTTTTAAATCCTAAGACAGGTCTAAAGTTTTGGTCTCATCTTCGTTTGTTTCGATATGAGCTTCATTTGTCTCTCGGCAGATTTAAAAAACGCTATTTGGTCTCATGACAAACCCGCTCAATCATATCTGGAGATACAGTTGCGATCCTATCCCGTAGGTGCTGGAGGTTCTGGGTCTTTATACCATACACATTGTTCTTGATGATGCACATAAAAAGTCGTCTCATCCATGAAACAAACCTGGCAAAGGAAAGTTTCATTATTTGGTCAGCCCCCCAGTGTACGAAGTCTTCAATGAGAAGTTTCCGAATGCCTAAACCCCCCCACGGGTATCTGCAGAAGAATATTCTTTTCCGACACTTGATGCACAACCAGTGTTAAGCCCAATAACATTCAGTGACTGGCATCACTGGTACCCCAGCTCTGTGAGGCGGACACATTGTCGGCCTTCAGCAGAGAGCATCAGTGTTCCAGAGAGAAGAATGCTTTGTTTTTGTCCCTTCCGAACCCTCATTTTGTTAATGAGGTCAAAACCCAGTTAACGCATGTTATGAAAAGCACATACGAGATACATTTTCTATTGATTTTTAAACCTGGCCGCCTGTCAAGTGCCAAACGGATATATAGCACAATGTACTTAAATCACCTGTGCCAAGGCAAACGGACATTACTGATAGTAGCCTACATAATATACATCGTAATATACATAATCCTCAAGTGCCTGGGAAAAGCGGAACTTAATAAATATTTCCCATCCTTTCTGTACCAGTTCAGAAGTATGTTACTGAGGGGCTCACCCAATATCCTAGTATTAACATACTGTATATGACGACATAATAATTTATTATCCAAGTGAAATGTTTATAGGATTATCTGAACAAAAATTCTCTTTATAAAATGTACTAACTGAACACAAAATGCAAAACCAGAGGCACATTTGACTAATTTCGAGCTGGGACAGTTTGAAGTTTAAAAATGAATTAACTTACGGTATATTGCCCCTTATGTAATAAATTACTTTCAACAATTTCTCCAAGGGGCTATAATTTCTGTGTATAACAGCCATCAGTATGTACAATAATCACAGGAGTTTTATATTAAACAGTGCTCAATTCCGACCAAAATGTATTTGTGATCTTTCAGAATTTCAGTTCTTCACATGGCCTCTAGAGTGAGCTACAAATACTACACCTAGAAAATAATAAATTAATGTTTAGAACAGTAAGTAGTAGTCCCAAGGAGATAATTTTTCATCATCTAATGAAGAATATTACAAAAATAGCATAGCAATGTTGACGTAGCCCACTGCGTACATTTACAATAGCATTAGCTTTCCATGGGGAGGTCTGAGCCCGGAAAGTTAATTGTGCCCCTGGCTCCTTCGAATTCCGGTCAGCCCCCCTCGGCACCTTCTACGCTGCATCCTTCCTTCCTGTGTCCCGTATCGATCCCCGGAAAAGTCCGGAGCCGAATATGGTACATGGTGTTGGGAGCCCTCTCGTGCTCACCACAAACTTGGACTTTAATCCGGAAAGCAATATGTCAATGTCGCAGGGGGAAGGCTCCGGTGGCAAAAAGGAGCGGGTCAGCTTGCTCAATTAGGTCTCCTTTTCCCCGGAAAATTGATGAGGTCAAAGGCCGGTTGCGGTTGCATCAAGACCCAAAGTCATTACGCCATGCGTTTGGGATGCCTCAGTTTTTGCCCAACCTGCAAATGTTTTCACTCCTTTCAATCGGGCTGATTCTCTAACGAAGGCGTCGTGTCGTGTGACATGGCCAAGAGAAAACTTGTGGTCAAATCTCAAATGTTGACTCGCTGAATCGGTCAAGTTCTCTCGCTTGATGGCAGATGGAACTGATGTGCGTTACAACATAAACAGACTCACTCTATATAGGCCTTGTAGGGTTTACAGCTCCAGTTGAGTCAAATTATTTTTAAGGCATGGATTCATACATCAGTTCATTTACATACGTAAAATTATATATTTAAGTCTATGAAACATTCTCAAAATAATTGCTGACAGCAGCCAAGAGGCGGTTTGGCCTCAGCTGCTTCATCCTGGGAGCCTTCCAGGCTAGGTTGTAGTAGCCTTTCAAAAATTTGCTAACTCAGTAAAAGTGTCTCCAGCCCATGTTTATATGACCTGACAAGTTCACATGACCATGGAAGAAAAGTCTTAAACAATAGATGACAGGAGTGACGCAACTACTGTAACGTGCTCATTGCCCAAGCATGATGGGATTCGCCAGTTATAACCATCTGTTGTCGTACGTCTATTGCACATTTTCTGGAGGCTTATATTTGATCGGGGCTCTACCTGCTGAAGCCAGGTGGTACGTCCCATCTCGTTACGCACCAGCCTTTTGCAGCTCTTGATGTGTTCTAATCTACGTGAGTGTTGATATTACCAACGGGCGCGCTTTCTACCTGCCGAGTTAATCCCTACCTTTTCCAAGTGCCTCCCGGAAACTTACTAAGGACCATTATTACTTTCCAGGATGAAAGGCACTTGCCGGCGCTACAAAATGTGCTCCAACGGATCCGAGCAGAAGTGTAAACCACAGATGAATAATTGTAGGACGTTACTAGAATCCCTGGCTAAGCACACTTGCCTAATGCGTTTTGGAACTGACGGAAGAGGGCTTTAATTTATTGATCAAAGGCAACTGAACAATTAAATCTGCCGTGTACAGTAGGTAGTAAATAGCCATAATATCACAATATTTTTCATACGTGTTACATGCATGGTAACTCAATAAGAAGCGAAGTAAGCTTAATTTTTCTGTAGGCTACTTTACTGTGAGGTAGGACACTACACAAATATATTGTTCTACATATCACTTCAAAAGCATAGCCACAGTGTATGTGAGTAAAAACACTTTTTTTTGTTACCCCGTGATAGAGCTCGTTGCCCTCTTAGGGGGGAAGGGGAAGTTCCCAAGGGAGGGCGCCGTGCGATAGCCATTTCTGACATTCTTTAACACCAGGCCTTTTCTCCTGGCCCCGAGCAGAGAAGAGAGTGCAATTCTGCTCCAGCATGTCGGGTGAAAAGCGGAAAAAGACCCGGCCAAGCAGAGGTGACGGGGACGGGATTTGAACCCCGGCCTCCCGCTTGGATGGCCAGCGGCGTAACCACTAGACCACCATGCCGCCCTGTAAAAACACTATTTAAACACTCCTCTTCTGATATCAAATAATATGCTCACCTGTTGCCACCAGCGAGTCAGCAGAATTCAAATCACGGTCATATAAGTAAGGTCTGGTCACTCCCACCCACCCCCTGCCGAGGCATTTTGCAGCGGCTGCTCACCTGAGACCGCCAGGAGACATTTAGGAGGACACGATAAGTGGCGCCCCTACCGGAGGCTGAACTTTATAGGTACGAAAGGGAGGGCTACATTGGGGGGCCCAACATGGCCGCTGGCGGCCATGTTGGGCCAGCATGTAGCCCTCCCCTTTCGTACCTATAAAGTTCAGCCTAATCCGGTAGGGTCGCTACTTATCGTGTCCTCCTAAATGTCTTCTGGCGGTCTCAGGTGAGCAGCCGCTGCAAAATGCCTCGGCAGGTGATAACGCCAGAACGTAGTATAAGTGTCCGTGGGCTGATTCAAATACACTGTAGGCCTATAGTGTAAGCCTGGAAAATTTTGATGCATGTAACTTGTTTACGAGCGAAAATATTCTACAGGCAGACAATAAACTGGTTGTGTCAGGGAGTTGGAAATATACTCCCGAAGCCTTACATGTCAGCGCCAGTTCGCCTGAAAAACCGTGCTCAGTTAGGCGCATCATGTAACATGTTTACGAGCAAAACGTCTGCAATCAATTTTCCAGGCCGATTTACAAAACAAATGCTGCCAAAAAAAAGGTGGAAAGGTGGGGGGGGGGGGGTAGCTTTTGTGCAAAACTCTTCCATTGTTCGCACAAAAACCGTATGCAGATGTGATTGTGTGGTTCCATGACAGCATGACAGACAGGGTGCAGGTAATTTTCCCGTGTGAGGAAGGTGGAATGAGCTGAACCAAGTGAACTATACTCTAATGCTTGCTCTCACTTTATTACAGCAAGGTACAGTACATGCATCAGACAATCCATTATGAAACTGTCATTTATTTTAAAAAATTATGAATAAAAATGATTCTTAAAATGAGCATCTAACATAATTCATATATGAATCATTTTCATGCGACTTCAGTTTGTTTAAAAAAATGATTTCTAAAAACTTTAATCCGTTTGTTTAAAAAAATAAGCACACATCATGGCCTTAGAATACTTAGGTCTGGTCCCTGTTATCGCCTGACGGGGCGTTTTGCGGGAGGTGCTTACTTGAGAGCGCCTGTCTCTAATACAAATACATGCGGCGATGACCCTACCGGACCGCGCTGAACTTAGGTAGAAGAGAAGTGTAGGTCAAAATTAAGAATCTCATATTTAATACTCGTATGAGATTCTTAATTTCGGTCAAATTCGGTCAAAATTAAGAATCTCATACGAGTATTAATACTCGTATGGGATTCTTAATTTTGACCGACACTTCTCTTCTACCTAAGTTCAGCGCGGTCGGGTAGGGTCGCCACATGTATTTGTATCAGAGACAGGCGCTCTCAAGTGAGCACCTCCCGCAAAACTCCCCGTCAGGCGATAAGAACTGATTATAGGGGGGTGTCCGGGGGCTGGCACACGTCATGAGAGTCTAGTGACATCGAGAGTCGATAGTATCAGATTGGTTGATCCCTCCCTCCTTCCCATAATACTTCCGAAGAAGGACGACAAGCATATATCAGCGTCGTCAAAGCTATACGGTGGAGTGCTCTGGTTGTTGTTGGAAAGCAGGCGTGCTGATCGATAGCCATTGACAAAATGAATATTCTGGCCCCCTGGGGTCCTGCTCTTCCATCTCTTATAAGCCGTCCTACACTCACCACCCACTCAGACCAATACCGGTTCGGAAACATTTGCGAATCCGTGTCCTTTAACTCTAGGGGAGAATCGGTAAATCATGGACTTTTTGGTGTGCTATAGTTACGAGCCCTGATACTGATTTAAAATCGTGAAATTATAATTATTTTGTAGTGCAACTGGCACGCTTAATATTGTGAACTGGAGTGTGCATGTCCAATTATAGACTACTCGTACTAATATTATTATAGGATAAGTGCACATTTCAGCACACAGCCCATCGTATGTAGACTATATCAGCACACTGACATTCCTAATTATCATTCCATTAAATTATGTGCTTAATGCAAAAGCACATGCCATCCTGAATTAATGGTATTCAAACACTTATTTTGCAGTTTCCACAATAATATATGACATTCATTGTACTACTAGCAGTTCATCATACATACGTACATACAGATCATCCATTCAGCCTCGTAACGTTGTACACATACCATATATGCCTCCTATTAGGAGAAAAAAAAATACTTGTTACATGTTCCTTTTCTGTCCTGGTTGTGTCACAGCTTTGGCAGCTAAGGCAATGGTCGCAGCATGTTGTGGCATTGGCAGGATGGGAAAGAAGCTAGCAGAGTCCGTAATTTTTATCCAGATAATGTATACGTAGCATACTGCATATTTCCACACGCTCGACAGTAGGCAGTTAATTTTATTATTTAGTTGGCATGGCATGGGTCGGTGACAGGAAAATCTTAAGATACAGTGTTTAGCTGTGTATTTTCCAGTAAGTCCGTGGCAACTTGATCATGATATATTATAACAATGCAACAGCCACGTCTCATTACTATTTGTTTATTTCCTTGGCTGCAGTATGCCTGTATGTATTATTTTTCGTTTCCATGCCTGAGAGCGTCACAGAGAAGACCCAGTCCTCTCCAGGAGGAACATTTTACTTATGTGGAAGAGGTTTGGTGGACTCTCTTCGTTTTCGGGTGGATATTCTCAGGGTCCTCCGGTTTCCGCCAACTCACAATAAACCAGTTTTAAGCCTTCCAAAAAAGTCAATTGGAAAAGGCAAACTTTGTAGCCATTTAACCCTGCATGGGATTCTAATCACATAAACATTCCACGCCTCTTACTACGCATTTAACCTGTATGGCACAAAATAACCATGTCATTTGCATGGACGTAGTAGGAAAGGAAAAAGTTATTGGTTCATAGAGTAGCTTTTAGCATGACCATAACAACTACCCGGTATACCCGGTATGTTGAGTTTGGTTTTACATTTTATAAAATAGAAGAAAAAAATGACCACTTGTAATTTCTCATTGTTATAATTATTATAACAATGAGAAATTACAAGTGGTATTATTATTATAACAATGAGAAATTACAAGTGGTATTATTATTTTAACAATGAGAAATTACAAGTGGTATTATTATTTTAACAATGAGAAATTACAAGTGGTATTATTATTTTAACAATGAGAAATTACAAGTGGTATTATTATTTTAACAATGAGAAATTACAAGTGGTCAAATGTTTTTTCTACTCTATAAAACCAAACTCTACATACCGGTAGTTGTTATGGTCATGCTATACTCTACGAACCAAAAACTTTTGTTTCTTTTTCCGTGTAAAATTAAGGTATGAATATTATTTCCATACCTTAATTTTACACGGAAAAGAACATCCTAAGCCAGGAATTTACTATTATATATGCCTCTCTAAACAGTTATGTCGTGTCATCAAATATAAGTAATAGCCTAATAAATCACACAGGAAGGCAGTGATTACACGGCTTCCCCATAAGTGCGTAAATAGAGTAACATCCCTGGATAAAATCAGGAAGTTAATAGTAGTGCTTTAGTGAAAACGAAATTACGAGCACTTCCCCTTCGTCCCTGAAAATATAATGTAATTATCTACTTTTGCCCGCTGGCCACATTACAAGATTATGCAAGCAAAGGGTGGCTTACCGCTAAGAGTGCACTCCACCGCCTGAAAACCCACGGGTTATCATTATGCCATAGATTACACACGGTTTTTCTTACTAGTAGGTCATTCGACCTCCTTGTCAAAAACATGTGAAAAATGTAGGCACCGAAATTAATTAGGCACCAATCGGTAGTGACGTACTGTACACGACAGAACTAATGAAGATAGTGAAGAATGCGAGATTCACTGGTGAGATTTTGCGAGGTCGCCTCGTGTACTGTACAGTAACGAGTGTCAGGTCCACACCCTGCCCTCTAGGCAACCACTGTATGTGCCCACGTCAATCTTCCTTCCGATCGATCTAAGAAAAAGGTGTGATGTTGGTTTCAGCGCGACCAAATATGTATACCATCGGGCTCAATTTGTTCCGGCCACATTCATCCTGGTCTTGAAGCAACCCTTCGCACAGACCCAAGGTCCTCACCTTGGGGGCTGTACGAAGGGTTGCTTCAAGACCAGGATGAATGTGGCCAAAACAAATTGAGCTCGATGGTATACATGTGTCTTTGTGTGCATCTTTACCGATTGGTGCATTCACATTTTACTCCCTACATTAATCTTTGGGCCAAGGAGTATATTGGTGATCGGATGGCTTATCAGTAAGAACCACCTTGTACAATATCCAAGCATCTCTTTTCAACTGAACTGAATGATTCAGGTACATACAATAGATAAGTAACTTGAAAAAGATGTTCCTCCTTTTCAACTACCCGAAAGTTCTTGATTTACTTTCACGCAACAGCCCTCTGGAGTTGACATCCTCCACCCCTTTCCATTCCTCCAAATCTCTGGGAGAGGAGCCTTGCCTACTAAGCATCAACCAACCACATAAAGTCAATGATAATATCGCACTGCGAACATCGAGTCTGTTCATTCCTGTCTTGATGAAAGGAAAGAGGTCAGGTGAAGATCAGCCCACTTGAATTTGACCTACACCTGACATTTTTCCGCCCCTCAGGGTAGAATAAACGACGTGCGAAACGCGACGGTATCAGTGCCTTTCTTAGTTACGTTTGCAGAAGATTTCACCCAAACTGGACATATTATAACAGTTACCGTCAAATGGGGCTACTTTGTACCAATTTTTGGTTATATTGGTTAATATCTCCCTTACTATTGCAGTTTCGAACTTTTAAATATTGTTATTATGAACCATTCTTGAACATATTAGCAGTGCCGTGTCTAGATAGAAAATCGTGGGAGGAGAAGTCAACAAATTTCGCCCCAGGGAAAATTTCGCCCCCNAACAGTTCAGTGGCTTTTTAAGAAGGTAAATACTAAATAGCATGATTTTATTTCACTCTACTATCAGTGTCATGGTATGATACATACTAACATACAGGGTGGTCCAACTTTTTTGTCCGAACAGCTATTGACAAATTCGGCCTAAGCTGCTTATGTTGTAGTGCGTTACCTGGCAACCCCGGCCGGCGGGCCAATTCAAACATCAGCCCATGGAGAGCGCTTCCATTGTTGCCACTGTTTACAAATCGAGTGAGTGACCCCAAAATGACTTATTGCTTCTAACATCATTATTTTCCCTGTTTTCTCCTGCGTATCCCTGCAAATACTGTGTAAGCAGGCAGAAGAGACCCGTCGCTGGGTCGTCCCCATCACTCACTCGATTTGCAACAATGGAAGCGCTCTCCATATGATGATGTTTGAATTGGCCCGCCGGCCGGGGTTGCCAGGTAACGCACTACAACATAAGCAGCTTAGGCCGAATTTGTCAATAGCTGTTCGGACAAAAAAATTGGACCACCCTGTATAGCCTACAACTGTTCATTGCGTGCAGTCGCACCGATGCACAGCCCTAAGGCCGTCTCTGGGGTTAATCTTCCAGGACATTCATGGGTGATTCTCCAAAAATCATCTAATGCAATATCTGGCTTTGATACTAGAAAATTGTTAAATTACTTCAATGAGAAGCTCTTAGCAATTTCTGACCCAATTATTGAGGGGTGTGGGGGAAAAACATGATAACTGTCATTTTTCACCTAAACACCTAGCTATGTATAAGACGTGACAAACAGTTTGGTATACTCCAAGTTCATGTATTATGCATGAGGCGGCCACACGGACTAGATCACAACCAGCATTCCCTATGATTTGTTAAGAAAATCAAATTTCAATTCGCTCTCCTGAAAAATTTATTA
>JYFJ02003419.1:0-41956 GCA_000934665.2 Catajapyx aquilonaris | reverse complement strand
ATCGTGGCATTAGTTTGTTAAGTGTACCAGGGAAAGTGTATGCTAAGGTTTTGATAGAAAGAGTTAAGAGGGTCACAAGTCAGAGAATACTGAATATACGGCAACCAGCAATGCAGGGATACACAGGGTCCACACTTGCAAGGATGGACATCGTCGATGTCAAAGGTAGACATCTCCGAAACGGATCGTCAGCCTTTCGGATCCATGCCCTGCTTCTTCCTTAAGCACCCCCACCAGTAGTTGAAAATACCGCTTTAACTTTTCTATAATGTGCTACTTATCATTTCTGAGGGAGAGGGGAGGTGTGGTGGCCGAGATGGTAACGTCTCGGCTTCCTGAGTGAAAGGTCCCAGGTTCGATCCCCGCCTGGGAGTTCCCTCTCACCTGCGTTGGGAGAATCTTTGACCCGCACCTTGGAGGTGTCTGGAAACCTAACCTCCTGGGAGACTGCACATGGCCCAAACGTTTAAGACATTGCACCTGCACAAGTGTCCCCTCTCCAACAATCCCTATTCATACCCTACATCTTGCACGACTGAAGAAAAACAAGTTTGAGAACTGATGGTGGAGTGCCACCCCTCTATAACGACATATAGTGTTGTATCACAGGGTAAAATAAATGAATAAAATTTTTGAGGGAGAGAATAAATACAGGCTGCATAAGAGAGAAGCAGTAGGGTAATTCCCACATCCCACAAAATCTGGATCTTCAAGCACGATTCTGAGTGGCAAAATCTGAATCATTTGGTGACTGTTCACACGTGCCACGCACTTTTCGTGATTTTCGGTAGATGGCTCTGGAAGCCTGCCTTCCCACCTGGCGAAAAAATGACTCTCGCTTTGGCTCACGGCCAAAGGCATGGGTGACTCTTACGATATACCTGGTTCTAATAGCATGGACGCATGCGATCTACGTAATTGCACAGGTCCTGGCTGCCCGCAGAGCGAGGGGGCACACAGGGCCAAGCAGAGAGCCGGCATGTTGCTCGGCTAAGAACCGGTCCGGAGGGGGGAGTGACGTCAGGACCACGACTAGACCCAGACCATGCGACCTAGGGACCGCGACCGTGACCTGTGAGCAGTGTGTTGTGGATTCAGGAACATTGCCAAATAAACATATCCGTAACCTGGCAGCGCCCAGGATAACCTAAAGTTCGCCGGCATCACACATAAACAGTCGCGATTACTTTTGCGGTTAAGGGCGCCGGATACCTATGCGATTTTTCAGAATCACGGGCCAAGGTTGGCTGAGTCAAGGGTGCAGCGTTCTCTTTGCACCACCAATGCGGGCGTCTCGCTGGAAGTACGGACCTGAAATTTTCACAGAATGGCGAAGAAGGGCCAATTGAGCCCCCGACAGAGTTTCGATCCATTAGAATAATAATTACGAGATTTACAAGGGGAACAGTTTTTGAAAACAGGCTCACCACATCTTCACTCCGGATTCGAATTTGGAAAAGATCTCGAAGTTGTGCGATGGCAAAAGTTGTCCTCTCTTACTCCTCCAAAGTGCGATTAATTTGGGCTATTGGTTTTTGCACAGCTATTAAAATGGTTTCACTACCTCACCTCGTAAAATCGGAGGGAGTACTTCCGAAATAGAACAGTTGGTTCCCTGTTCCCTACGCGCATTTAAAATTATTTGGCCCACACCGGTTCCCTGTCCAGGTTGCCAGGGAACCAACTGTTCTACGTTCGAAAGTTCTCCGCCAATTTTACCCGGTGCGGTGGTGAAACCGTTTTAATAGCTGTGCAAAAACCAATAGCCCAAATTAATCGCGCTTTGGAGGAGTAAGAGAGGACAACTTTTGCTATAGCACAACTTCGTGATATTTTACAAATCCGAATCCAGAGTCAAGATGTCATGAGCCATTTTTCAAAAACTCTTCCCCTTGTCGATCTCACAATTCAGGAATACAAAACACCCAAGTTGAGCCATTTCTGAGTCTACCACTAATCATTATGCTGAACAAGTGTGCACTACATTGGTGATGGTCTTACAAGAAGCTTTCTAGGAGATCCTTCTGTGTTCCACCCTTAGTCCTCACCTGCATCTTGTTCCCAAGTGAAGCGATCAGTCTGCTGGTTGGCAGAGGACAGCCATGAGCATACCGATGGTTGAGGCACTCAGTACGCATGTATCGGCTCAGCATACGGGCATCGGCAGTGAGGCCTGCAATGGACATCCCCAGGTGGTCATCAATAGCCATTATCTTCTTCTGGTGAGATGATAGCTCAGAAGATGCACGCTTCAGGGCCACTAGCACGGCATGCGTGTTATTCTTTAGGCCCACTGTGGCCGAGCCCTGCTTGACTGCCTCCATTGCATACTCCACCTAGAAGAAATGAGATGTAAGACTTGGCAAGTAATAATAGCAACATTATATTGTGGTGGTGAAACATGTGAGGGCCACACATTTGTCAGTGCACAGTCTGAAAATATATCCACAAGCCCTGGGTTAAGAACCCTTGCACTGGAGGTGTCATGATCAAGGCTTCTAGGCCATTGCCTGCAGGATCACAATACGTACATCCTGTGGTGTATTACCTCTAATAAAGCGGCATGCAGTTGAGGTCGACCAGTTTTTAGAAATCCATGATCTGGTGGCTATACCAGCGTGCTAGTCTAAGAGAGGTATGAAGGTATGAGGCGAGGTTTTCAGTTACATTAGCCTTTCATAACTTGATAACTTATATGCCTGAAATCGAAATCCATGAAAAGGATATCGAAAAGGCACATTTTCCGAATCTAATACACCGTATGCCATATGTTCTTTTTCATAAGTGTGTTGCAATAATGGGGAAGTAGCCTTCATTTTGGAAACTACATAATAAATTCGCCCATATTTTTTGGATTTTTTTGGCATATTCCGTTTTAAGATATCAGTTTCAGTTCCGGAGTAATTGGGGGTTTTATGTAGGGAAATGGTGACGTCACTGTTTCCCTAGAAAATGTTGACGTCACGCGAAGTGAAATGAACGCAAAAATGGTGTTATAGAACGCGCCCCGTCATTGTTGTAAAATGCTTCGCTGTTGTTAGCAACCGTCCAATTCCGTGAGCAAGATAGCAGCCGGGGCGCGTATTTATTCCAGGCCGCTCAAGTTGCTTCTGTGCTGACAGTGCAGTGGTGCCAACTGGTAGAAATTATCTGTCACCCGAATTCGGCACATGAAGGCCCCTTTTCTCCACCTCGATGGCCTACAGCCACCTTGCGAATGCTTTCCCTCGTGTCGGTGGTTAATTCAAAGTCAAATTCCTCATATCTCGCAGTCAACCAGGCATTTCAGTGTATCCTTTCGATTGGCCCCACCCGGCCACCCCGTTTTTCCCGCCAATTTTAAGGCACTTTCAAATGTGCCGTAATTTATCCAGTAATGTCATCTTGATGCAACAGAGTGATGGAATGTATGTTTACAGGTGCATGGGCTAGCTAGTTATGAACAAAAATCCCAAATCCCAGACCAAGGCTACTTCCCCATTTGTATGTAAGTACAGTGAGCACTTGTTACTTTCACTATCCCCACTTTTTGAAGATACCATTTGTCGAAATTAACCTTTTCATTGATAAATATTACCGCTATCAGGCTATTATTAGCTACCTAGCAGTGTGCCTTAAGTATAAAAAAAACAGTGAGACCTGTGACCTTTTGAGAAAAGGAAATGACTAAAGGCGTTTGCTTGATCCTTTGTGTTGGAGTAGGGGGTTTCCCTCTCAGAGCAGGCTAACAATAAGATTGGTCACACTCTATGTACTGTGCAAAGACTTGCATATTCTCACAGCCCTGTACTATCAGTCCACCAAGAATTGTCGCAGCGGCAGCGCACGAACTACAGTTACGAGCACTTCCGGGGGTAGAAGTCAATAGAGAAGTGCTCGTAGACTGTAGTTCCTGCGCTGCCGCTACGACAATTCTTGGTGGACTGATAGTACACTAGCCCTTTTTTCACCATAAGATTATTTCAGTCCGGTACCAGAAGCATTCCAAAAAATGCGACAAGTATCCAAATTATGGAAATCTACCGAAGCAGTTTGGAGTAGGGGATATGGTGTCCGACTGCTAATCGGGAGGTCCTGGGATCAAATCCCGGGGCCGGAAACTCTGACCGTGGTTTTCTGTGGTTTTCCACGGTCCTTCCAGGAAAATTCCGGAGTTGTTTCCCTAATTAACAGGCCACAGCCGCTTCCTTCCGTCCCTATCCCATCCCAAAAAGTGCAGTAAAATGAAAGCAAAGAGTTCCAGGCAAAAGAAACTTCCCCCCTAAAGAGCCGAAAAAGGCTGATAACGGGAGATGAATTATTTATTTATTATTTAAATTATGGAAATCTACCTCGGTATGCTGGCCACCCTTGGGTTATATGGCACATTTACACTAGTGACCTTTGGCCAGGACATTTCCTGGCCAAAGGTCGCCAAGACCGTTCACACGCTAGTGGCCAGGTTCGGCCAGGAAGGGAAGGTCGCCACCCGAGCCAGGAAAAGCCGGCTGAGCTGGCCATGCTCCAGAAGATGGCCACCCATGGCCAGCGATGGTTGCCAGGAGTAACGCATGTGCAGTAGCGTCCCTCCCAAGAGCCTCCCGATGCTCCCTTGTCCCCCAACAATGTTGCTTGTGTGAACTGTTATTTTAGATTCCTGGCCAGCCGCTGGTCACGTTTCCGTATTGGCCAGGAATTCCTGGCCAAGGGTCGCTTGTGTGAATGAGCCAATACTGGCATGCTGGTCGACCTCGTTTTATACCAGCATGCCGCTTTATGTGAGGTAATACGGGAACAACAGCCTTAAATCACCAAATCGGCCTGCAAGTATTCTTTTTCAACAGACATTAAAATGACACTATGATAATTACCTGGTGGAGACGTCCCTGTGGGCTCCAGACAGTCACATCATTATCATACTGGTTGCGAAACTGAAATAATGATAAAAAAGTACTAGTCATACAAGGTGCATTAAAAATATTCAGAGCACAATTTTTATTCCAAACAGCATTGGAAATTATAAATCAGGTCACCTATGTTGTTTTCTGGGACAGATACATCTCAATTATGAGTGTCACCAAGCTACTGAATACATGCAATGAAGCCTGTGTATAGCGAAATCACATGGGACCCTATATATTTTCTGACATGGACAGGTTTCTGCTATACTCAGGTTCGATTATGGACAGGTGAAGGACCTCCCGCAAAGGTACCGTACTTCAACGGTTGACATGCCTTTAAATTTAAATGAAAATGGTAAGGTCACCTGGGGGGACGCATACATGCCAGGATATTTTATACCTTGTGTTTGAAGCACATTATCTTGGTTACTATGCTGCTGATACCCATGAGTGCCGATACTTAAAACGATCGCCTGGAACCCCACTATCATTTCCCTAAGCAACGGTACGCTTAATTTCTTCACCCTGTATATGGATATTGTGTTCAGGCATTTATCCCATCCCAAAGCTGTCCCATTTTATAGATGCAAATATAGCAATACTCCAAAATCCAAACAAATGCATAATCCAAAACACTTCCAATCCCAAGCATTTCAGATAAAGGATGCTCAACTTGTATTAGGAATTTTAGCTCCAGATTCCAGAACCTTGGGTTATGCAAAAACCTGAACATTAAATTTGCTATGCCCTATCGAGGGCGACGGGTCAGAAGGGTGTATGAGCCTGTAAGGGAATTTTACATGAGAGGGAAAAACATTTCATTATTTCAATATTCATTATAATTTTATAACTTTTTTGTGCAGCACACACACACATTTCAATGCAGATGTGTGCTGCACAAAAAAGTTACAAAATTGTAATGAATATTGACATAATGAAACGTTTTTCCCCTCTCATGTAAAATTCCCTTACAGGCTCATATGCCCTTCTGACCTTTCACCCTCAATAGCAGGTAGTTTATCTCACAAAGGAAAGTCCCAAATGGGGGAATCCAGTTGTGGTTGATAGTGCTTATACACATGCTTCACCAACATTTTAGCAGCAGAACCCCATATGGACTTAAGAATAAGAGTGGATTGGCATGACTAAGCATGAAGTTCTAATGTTTTAATGCACTTAAGGGCAACCTGATGAGAGAGGGTTTATCATTGCAACCAGGTTTTCCAGGATCTTTATCTTCTTACTTACAGTATAAACAACCCTTGCCCAGCATTCAGTGACAATAAATCATTCAGTGGTGACCCATGACATGCGAGTTTATTTCAAAAATGCATGCAAAGCAGAGCACAGTCCAGCTCAATTTTAAGTAAAAACAAAAATGAAGGTGCAGTAAATGTGAAAATTGTGGTGTACTTGTCCCAAGTTCCAAAATTGAGATGTGTACAACTGAGCGACCATTTTAGACATTTGAGGGGATAGGCTGTTTGGCGGCTAAAAGTAATAAATAAAAGTCCACCAATAACTGCAAAGAGCATTTTACATGGCAGAAGATTCGGGTTAGGTTATTTTAGTTTAGGTTATTACTGAACTCACTGTCCATGTATTGTATGACATGCAGATAATTGGGTCACAATTGATGATTATGATACAGTAAGGCCTCTTCCACAAGAGGCCACCATGTCTTTCCATTTCTGCAAGTGTATTCTTTCACATGTGGCAGCGGCCTTATACTTGGTGTCACTACCAGAAATACTGGTGGTGGCCTGGGCAATTTTTGGTGCAGCTGGATTGGCTGCACCACCACGAGTTTGCATTGCTTCATATGAAGCCTTTCACACGAGATGCGGCTTCCTGGGCAGCCAGAAGTGCATTTCTCTGATGGAAGTGCAGTTTTTTGTTGCCAACAGCTTATTTCGACATGGACAGTTTTCATATCCAAAGTTCAGTCAAGGCCTGCCCTGTCCTGTGGGATATGAGCTCAGATGATTACTTGAGAAGGATTTGAAGATGTGCTATGAGGAATTCATGGACATTGATTTGGACAATGATGCCTCAACTGCAGGGAAAAAATTAATATGGCATGTGCTACTTCTTCCACCTCATTTTGGGATTGCAGTTCAGCTGATGGCGCATCACCTGTGGTGAACAAATCTTCACGCAGCCAGAAAAGCGCGACCAACTATATGTAATGGTGCGGCCATGGTGGCACTGTGTGATTGATTGATTGATTGATGGTTTAATGGCGCAACAGCAGCAATGGCTATACTGCGCCAAGCACCTGTGACGTTGTAGGGGAGGGCAGGCAATGCCACTACCACCCCAACCCCAACGTTAACTGAACCGAAGGTTTTATTTTTTTTATATATATATTTTGTTATTTTTTAAAAAAAGGAGATAATTAATTATAATTTTACTTGAGCATTTATTCCAGTTGCGACTATAAAATTTCAATAGAGTGTAACAAGTGAAACAAAACGTTATGAGTCTATTTTAAAAATGCAACGGTTATAGATCTCTATACATGTTGGTTCTTTTCAAAAAAGAAAAGAGAGCCAACATAACAGTGGGGTCCGCTGAGTCGGACAGCAGATGAGCGAGGGTGGAAGGAGCGGGATCTCCCTCCCGCAGGAGACCGGTGTCTAGGCGGAGTGTCTAGGCGGAGTTGGCACTGTGTGAATGAGGCCTCGGCTCCATTAGTGTAATGGCTGACTCATGCAAGGGACTGGGACACATGAGTAGGTAAGTCCCCTGAAAGTATGTCGTTCACACCTGCTTATCAACCACAAAACGGGGCCAAAAATGTACTACTGCCACCTCAGTGCAAGACCTGTGCATCTTGAAGATGCCATGCCGATGACGAACTCCACCATGACAAAGTGTAAATGCAAAGCGAACCGCCTGTTGGGTTAGTAACAGTTGTACTCACCATGGTTGGTCCTGATTCTTAGAATTCAACTCCTTGCAGCACCTGGTCAAGAAAACAACTCTAAGTACATGTACGCACACAAGACAGAGTGTGTACCTACTTGACTGCCAGTCACTTGTGTGAATCCCAACCGAAGCCGCACTTTTGCAGCGTCACGTTCCGCGCACAAGCCGGAATGTACTCCACCAGTCAGCGGAGTCAGCGCCACCTCCCAGCTCTGCACGGGCTGAAAGTAGGCTAGCAGTGATTCATATTCGAATGTCATTCATTGCTATATTAGCTATAATGCGCCAATTAATATCCGCACTTGCGTGAGTTTAGAAGCCTGATCAATTACTTTTATGTGGCCCGGTAGAATAAGCAGGTCATACACCATGATTAGCAAACACTGTAGGTAAACATAGGGTGGACAAGTTCATCTTTTGAGAGAGAAACAGATATAACAGCGAAATAGTCCTCCCACCTTCGTCTAGTCTGCCTTCCTCTTTTGTCATAGATTTTAAAATTTAAATTGCAATTTATGTATTTGATAAATGATGGCAGAAATTGGAGTATGATCACGTTTGATGTCAACATATATGCAAGTCTCACGCACTTTTTCCTCACCGGAGTCCGCCTGAGTCAGTTGCTTCAGAATCGCGCCAAGAGATGGCAATAAAAATGCCGGCATATTCAACTATTCATCTCTATTACGATCTCCATATCTGCAAGTTGAATTTTATTACTGGCCATTATACGGACCAATCGGAATATACTGTATTTATGTGTTTTATCTCATATTAACAGGTAGTAACGAAGGACCTTGTGCAATATTGCAGGCCAATGTTACATTAGTGTGATAAATTCCTTGTATCGCCTTGTCTCCTTGCATATTAATTTCGAGATTCATTTTCATCCATCAAACCACAAATAATAATAATAATAATAATAATAATAATAATAATAATAATAATAATAATAATAATAATAATAATAATAATAATAATAATAATAATAATTATTATTATTATTATTATTATTATTATTATTATTATTATTATTATTATTATTATAAGAATAATAAGAGTAGAGCATCAGTGGCGTAGGCAGGAAAACCAACTCCATGCCATATCTTTCCCCCTGTGCTTCCAATGTCTCCTTTTCTGTAAATCCCTCAAAGAAAATACAGTGAAAATGAAAGATAAAGAAGTCTGGAATGGAGATACAGCTTGGTCAGTTCATTGTGAGCAGACAAAGTTGGCAAATAAAATATTGAAAACTGTTTGCAGACACTAGTTTACTGTTTTAGAGTATTTTTGGCCAAGTCATGCGGCTTGAATTGCTAAAATCACTAGCATAGGTTGGGCAGTATCTTGTGGTGGGTTGTAAGTAGAAGAGACCTCTAGTTGGCCTACTGGCTATACAGTCAAGGCAGCCGCTGAGCAGGACCATCATCTGAAGAACCCTGTTGTAAAGCATAAATTAGGGGGACTGATCAATTATATTACAAATTCCTGTAATGGCCTGTGAAACAAGCCTCCTCCAGTTTTCACTACAATTCCATGTTATTTGTCCATCCATATGCACACGCACTGGCATGACAGTTGAACAAAAAACATACCACTGCCAATTGATTCGGATTGGAAAGATGAAGTTCTAAGATTGGTTTTTGGTTGTATCACTTGTATGACATGAATTTTTAGTTGAGGTTGTTTGTTCCTGATGATGTCATGAAGTTTAACTAAGGGTCCCACTGCTAGTTACTGCTAACTTAGCAGTACTAGTGCCAACACTGGTACTTCAAGGTTAGCAGTAACTATATAGCAGTGGGACGAAAATTCCACACTAATTAGTTTTTACCTGTCTGTAGTCTGAGTTGTGAAATTAAGTTTGAAAGTCACACATCAATTCATTTGACATCAATAATTTTAAAAGGCCACTGTCCCATAAATTAAAACTTCTCATTATTGTCTTTTTAAACCATCACAGTCATGATCTGCATGCACGAGAAAAAGGCTGGCATATTTTGACAGTTTTCCAAGAACTTTGCAAAATAAAGCTATTGTGTGAATACACCTTTAGACTCTCATGCTAAGCTTGGGCTGAATAATATTCTATAATTTTAAAAATTATTCATTTCACATACCTTACATGTCAGAATTGAGCTCATGTCCTTATCTGTGGAAAGAATGCTAACAAGCAACAACACAGCCAGTATGTCAATTGGGGGCAGTTAGACACTTCCAATGTTGCTCTCTAAAAATATCACTTAACACAATCCATGATTGCACAATACTTTCTGCACAAGGCATGACAATGGGTAACCTTAACAGTTTCATGACATGTTAATTTTGGTTAACAAAATAGATCTAAAAAAATTAGGCTTCATTTGCCATTTCTAAAAAATACTTTAAAAATAGTATGCACTTTCCAATCTCCCTTTTAAATTTAAAAAAAAATGCAAATTCACACTATTGTGACTCTTGCATCTAAGTTGATTGTCACACTTTAGCAATTTTATTTATAGCTTTCCATTTTTGTTAGCCTTCTTTTGCAAATGCTCATATTTGTACAATTTTGGCATGGAATCATACTTTTGGAAAACCCTTAAGCAGGCTTTTCATTTGACTTCAATAGCACAACCCATAGATTAATAACGTGGCCACCTTATTAATCTATGGCGCAACCTAAGACAAAACCATGGACAAAACACTAGAAGCAACAGGAAATGATGAGTTATGTCAAAATTCGAAGAGATGCGACAACCAAGGTGTTACTAGTGGCTCATCTACTTATAGGATAATTTTACCATTGGGGAATCATTTCATGACAACTTTTTTCATTCTCTAGTTCTATTAAGCCTTCAACCATAATTAACTGCCAATTGCTTGAAAAGAACAATATCATAAAGACTTATTTGGTTCATCTGAAATGTAAGATATATTGAGGAGGAAGGGGGTTTATTCATTGTTACCAATGAAATAACTTGTACAGAATGGGTTGAATCAACTTTACTCTTCATTTCTCCTTTTCGTCAGAGTCTCATTAAATACAGAAAATGACACAGCAAAACAATCAGGCAGTACCCACAACAACCTTGTCTGTGTTGCTCAAAGAAGCTGCCACTGCTGTTTCGCTGCTTAGCTCCAAAATTATTATTTGCTTTGTGTGCGCCCTGTACGTAGCTCCGCTAAATTATTCTTTTCCTCTTTTGCAAGCGTTCCTCTAATAACGAGTCCCATTTTGATTAGAGAGATAATTTCCATAGCTTTGTTACACAAATAAAGGAGCTTATTATGCAATTGTTTGTTTCCGTAACTCCAGTGACTAACTCTTCAAACTACATAATGAATAAGTATGGATGAAAACTGTAGTGAAATAAATGAAGGAGGAATTTTTATTTACAACCCCAAAAATAGTGTAGGATAAGCAATGCTTGTAAACAAATTGACTAAAGGTGTGATGTGCATCATTTCAAAACTCAACAAAGACATTAATAATTTTTCATGCAAAAAACATAATAACATAACAGAAAAGTTACAAGCACATATTCAATCTAAATACAGTATTACATTGGGAGGGTGCATTTAAAAAAATGGAGACTGTAGGTCTCATCATTGGCACTTTAGTTGGGAATGGTTTCAATTAATTTTCTCTTTTTTGGCAATATGGATGGAAACTGCATGAGAAATAAAAAAGGTACACCAAACAAGGACTGAAACACAAACGAGTTTCATACCCCATTCTCGCCAGGTCATAGAATGCAGATATGTCTTTGCACACTTGCATCTTGCCAAATGTACCACAATCAAAAACTCACTTTTCACTCACCTCCAAAATTTTAAACAATTCAGCAAACAAAAACAAAACAGAGAGGGAAGTATTGAGGTAATGAAACAAAAAGCACAAAGAAAATGCTGCAAAACTACATCAGGAACATATGATATTTGCATGCAGTCACACAGCATAGACTTAATACACAGTAATTTTTTCATTTCTTTGACATTTTTGTGCATTATTTTACATTTAAATGTATTTTTTTGTCTGAATTCGTTTACTTCTTGTATGGATTAATATCAACATAAGCGTACACAAGTGACCTACATTATTTTTTACTACAACCTCAACATACAACAATGGAGTCGGAAAAAGGTGAGGCTATAAATTTTTTAACCCCCCCCCCCCTCCCCATTTTCTTTTTTTATTTTCCAATATACAGCCTCACTTTCATCCTCCCATTGCTGCCCCCTCCTACTGCAACAAAAAAAAAACAACCAAAGTGCCTTGTAAAAAGACACTTTCAAAGTGAAGGATGACTTACTGACACTTGGCAATATCTTTGGAAGTCCAACAACAAAACATAGAGGAAAAGTTAGGCAACTTACTTGTGATAACTCAGATGTACGGTTACCTACCTACTTTTTTTCCCCTTTTCCTTTAACCTACATTTTTACTCCCTCCATTGTTTGCAATTCAAGGCAACCAGTTACAATTATACTTCACTTAATTACAACCATAATTATTACTATTGTTATTATCATTATTATTTATTGTTATAGTATAGTAATAATAGCACTCGGATCCCTGCAGGAAGCATACGAAATTTTCAGATTTTTTTTTCTTATCTCACAAACATAAGTAGTAAATAAGTGTAGATACCCTGTTGTTTACTTTTTTTCTTTCTTCTTACCTACATGGGGTGCAACTGTGCATTAGAGAGTTCATGAAATTTAATTTGTTAAAAACACAGAGACATTGTTTCGGATGTTGTGGGTACTGAATCCCTTTCCTCCATTCTTTCTCAATGCAAGATACATGCTCTTGAGGGGCAAAAAAAAAAAAAAAAAAAATACAAAAGGGCACACAGGATCTAAAATTTTTTTATTTATTGTAATTTTGGCGAGACCAGCCATACCATACCTTCCACTTCAAAATGATATAAATAGACCCATGNGGGGGGGGGGGGGGGATGCAGTTTTTTTTTGTTTTTTTTGTTTTTTTTTTGCAAAGAAAATTTCTCATGTCCATGTTCCATTTGAGTACCTTAAAGCAACAGTGGTCTATGTTACATTTCGATGTTAATATTGCTTATTTCGAGATGAGTCTCAAAGTTAAGACAATGTTCCCACCACAGACTTTTGACATGAGCAAAACTTGCACCATGAAATGCCTGAAAGACAGGAAAGCAAGAAAAAAATGTTTGCATATTCATCTCATTGATGGGCATTGCACAGGCTTATTGAACTTGTAACATAGACCACTATTCCTTTAAGGTACTCATTTGAGGTTGCTATTATTTCATTTTCACTTATTCTTTGCAAACACATGCACACATATCAGCAGTCATTACATCCTTGTACACCTTCATCCACACTTTTTTTTTTCTTCGTCTAGAATGTAAAGCATAAAATTTTGTCATTTTTTGTAGTTTCTCTCCCTCCCTCCATCTCTCTTTCTCGTTTCAGTTTTTTTTTTCTTTTCTTTTTTTGGTTGACAGTGCAATACTCGAATTCACACTCAATCGCACTTTGCAAGGGATTAAAGGAACAGTTAAAGAGTTTTGTTGTGCATCTTTTTTCCCATTTCTTAAAATGCTACACATGAAAATTTTCAAACCACCTCATTTTCGCTCATGCCTCTTTGTCCACTTAAGAATGTTACCAAGAGACAATTTTTGTAGGCGAGATGAAGCTGGCGTTTATCAAGGATGCATCACAACGGCACATGCCAGATTTACCAAAGGTGGGTGACATAATCAAAATGGCTGACCATGTTGCCAAGGTGAAGATACAACTTCAGGCTTAAAGTTTATTCTCAAAGCAGCTTTTTTACACACAATCACTCAGGCTGTACAGCTGGGAGGGGGCTGTCAGAGGTTGGGAATGCTACAGCTGGGAAAATCTGTGACAGCCACTGCAGTTGTAGCCTTCCTGGCCCTGATTGCTACAGCAAAAGAGGAGGGGCTCCCAGTTTATTCTGTCTAATCAGATCACAGATCAATGTCATGTGATCAGTTCCCATTCGTTTATTTCCCATCCTCGGCAAAAATCCTCGGACACTGTGTCGCCACAGTTTTCGTTGTTGCCATCTGTTATGTCGCTGCCACAGCTGAGTGTAAGCAGTTCACTTAGGAAATGGCATCACTTGAGGTGGCTGTAACAAACACAGCAAGGGGGAGCGCTGTCACAGCATGATTGTGCATTAAAAATGTGCTTTGCAATCAAACCGTCACCTCTAGGACACTGAGCATCCGATTGATGACGACAAGAAAACAGATCACACGATAGGATCAAGATAAGTACTAGCCAGAAGCAGTATTGGGCAGTAATGCCAACGGGGCATTTGAATACATTTGCAAGTATACAGTGTTGTGCAACAAAAGCAACTGGCTCAGGACTGTGGCCCAGGTTGACACAAAAAGGAAAAAAAAAACACAACGGAATAGTTCTGCCCTGAACTTTCTTCAATCACTTCACAGGCTCAGAGAATATAGCATCTGATGATCACCTATTCAGCAACAACCAGAATGAGTCAATTTTGGAGAAATAATTAGGTAACATGTTCAATCCAGGCATTATATTATGTGACCCATTGTACCTTTTGTAAAAACCTATTCATTCATGTTGAGCTCCAGGAACTATAATCATACTTCAGTCAGTCTTCATATGGCTTATGATTTAATTGAAATTGGACCAATCTGTCCCTAGATTTCCAAGTCATAGTACACATTAAAGTAAAAAATTTTAATGCACCATAACTTTACGGGATGGTAGAGGGGTTCTATGCAATCATGTCAAGTATAGTATCATGGGTCTGCACAGCCTAGTTACCGAGATAATGGGCTTCAAACACAAGGAAATATATATCATGGCAGGTCTGTGTCCCTCCACTTGACCTTACCTTTTCACCTAACCCTAATCTTTAAAGTTTTTGGTGTTACCATGCGATTTAAATATAAGATAAGATTCCATTAGGTATAGTAGCCAATGGCCTATGCGAAGGAAATGTCAGCATAGATGCTGGTATATGGCCAATCCCCAACTAACATTATGGATTGTTCTGCAACATTATACACAAGTTGAATTTTATGCAACTCGGAACATGCTTTAAAAATTATACAATATACTGCAGTCTACCTTATCCATCGATACTGGAGTCACTATCTTATCCGACTGATGCTGATGAGAGCAGGAATGGGTTCCCCAAGATGCCCACAAGCGGGTCACAAATGCTGTCACATACAAACTGAGTAAGGGAATGGAGTTCAGCAGGCAGGTCCAAATTGCTACGAGCTGGAATTTAACGTGTTTTCTGGCTATCAGCATTTTACGTCGGTCCCGGGTCTAATACCTACGGAAAAAATACCGGACGGGATAAAATACCGACGGGAAAAAAGTGGAAAGGTATATGTTCTGTGTATATTTTCGGTAATAAAGCTGTCGGAAATTTATTCTGTGTGTATTATGTCTTTCGGTATTACGTACCAGACCCATTTTACGTTACCAGTGTGTTCTGCAGATTTTTTACACGTCTGAAATTTTTGAATGTAAGTGTGAATCTACACAAGTCAGGGACTTGCTGTAATGCATTCTTTATTTAATGCTAATTATCTCGGTAACTAGGCTGTGGAGACCCACAATACCTTACCTAAAATTATTGCCTAGAACCTGGACATGTGGCTGAAGCGTGTATATATAGCCACATGGCTGTCGTTGCTTTGGTTCATTCCCAATCAAACAAACAATTGTTGAGAACCCCTCAATCATACCCAAAGTTTTAGAATGCTAGATTTATGCCACCTTGTATAATGGGCATAATTGCCATATTCACTGGTGGATGTGGTCATACATCAACCTCCTTCACGTAATGACAAAAACACAATCTTCCAGTGACTCGATTGCCCCTCTGCCAGGTGTTGGTGCACAGCATAACCATATAAATCACTTCCTTTCCTCCAATAATGCAACCCTCATCTCACCTACAAAATTCATGTCTTGTATGGTAAAATTCTTTGCCCTTACACATCTCATACCCCCTTAAATGCACTTATTAGTTTATTACAATTCATGCTTCATTGTCTCATCGAAGTGATGGGAAATAACCTCTCCTTCCTTTTTTTTTGGTCTTCATATTTTATTACTTTTTTTTGGCAAAAAAACAACTGTTGGGTGAGGGACGGGGGAAATAAAAGATAGGGTAACAAAATAGTGGATGTAAATAATCCTATGTTGGCTGTACAAGCAAACCAACTAAATAATATAGAACAACAGATTTTTCCACCTCACCCAACTTCAGGCTCTGCATCATCATGCACAGGCATTTGTAAAAATTATTGGGAGATGTATAATGATGAAATAGGAGCCATATAAGGTTATGGGAGAAGAAGGAACAGATGGGTTAGGGAATATCCCAGTTTGACTAATATACCTGACACTAGTTCTTCAGTGTTCCTTCTCTCCACCATACCTGAAGGTTCACCTCTAATCCACCTCATGCCAAGATCTTCATTTCACGATTCTATCCTAATAAGACTGACCCTTCGCTGAAATTGTTCTGAATTTAATTCCTGTTGTCTGCCAGAACAAAACACAGAACCCCTCTGATCCCAACTGTGAATGTTCCACATGAATGGAGGCAAGGAGGTGAACTTTCAAGAATCACATGCACACAGTGGGATAAGGATGGAGTTGGACTCCAAAAGCAACCCATGCACTCACATTTGTGATGTGAGAGGTGGGGAAGCAATTGAGTTAGTAGATGCAGACGATTCTGTTGATGCAGTTGGGGAGGTTGATCCCGTAGTTGTTGCTGTGCTGCTGGGTGCAGATGTGATGTTGATGATAACCCCTGGCATCCTGAGCTCCTTGGTAAAATTGAACCCAGTGGTTCCATCTGGCCCTTTTGGTTGACGAACAACGATCACACGAGGCCCCGACTCTTCTGAAGACACGGTTCTAAGACGGCTTATCAGCCGCTCTGGACGTTGGGCGCTGCTGTGGGGTATGGAGTCTCATCAATATCAATACTCCTCTTATCATGTTTAAAAAAATTTACAGGTCCTAGATCAGTGGTTCCCAGCCTGGGGGTTGCGAAGTCTTTTCCGAGGGGTCGCGCGTGCCCACGTTAATTTTTATAAATTGCAAAATTACATGAATTTTTAAAAAATCAAACAAATTTCGTAGTCCGGGCCCTAAGCGCCTTAACCTTGCACTTTGTGAGAAAAAGGTGCCACATGGCATATGTGTTCCTTAGGCCTATAGGAGCAATTCCAGAGTTGCAGGCAACTGATCGGCCCCTTAGGTCACGAGTTATGCGGTGTTGCCAACATGGCCTGGGATGACCTGAGCGTTTTTAACGTTGCATTTTGTGATAAGAAGGTACCGCTTGGCACATATGTTCCCTAGGCCTGTAGGAGTCGTTTGAGACATGGCGGCACTTGATCGGGTCCTTAGGTCAGAAGTTATGCGGTGTTGCCAACCTGGTCCTGGACCTGAACGTTTTGTACCATTTTTAACTTTGCATTTTGGGATAAGAGGGTGCCACTTCGCACATACGTTCCTTAGGCCTATAGGAGCAATTCCAGAGTTGCAGGCAACTGATCGGCCCCTTAGGTCACGAGTTATGCGGTGTTGCCAACCTGATCAGGGAACTAAGCGTTTTAACTCGGCACTTTGTGATAGGAAGGTGCCACTTAGCAGACATGTTCCCTAGGTCTGTAGGAGTCGTTTGAGAGATGGCGGCACTTGATCGGTTCCTTAGGTCAGGAGTTATGCGGTGTTGCCAACCTAGTCAGGCTCAAAACATGGAAACCTCGTAAATCTCGGATAAACCTCATTAAAATGGCATAGAATGATACACATCCACTCTACCTTAATATTACAACGTAATGAGGTGACACCTATCCACAATAAAGCACCCGGAATATAGCGAAAATGTGTCACTTGCGTAATTTTCTGGAAACTAGTGTATATGTGGATTGCATTCAATGGTATTTTCATCCTTTTTGACGGGTAAAACCTATTTAGCCCAGGCATTTTAGACAGATATGTGCCCGAACCCGGTAAAAAATAATGTAAATCTGAAAATTGCAGGAAATGTTCTGTTAAGTGTGCTGAACAACATACTAAAAGTCCTCAGAGATCCTATGTCGGCGTCATGTTATTTTCGGCGCTACATAAGTGCATAAGTGACACTCGCCGTGGAATTGGCTATAAAAGCAAAACTACTCCTCCGATTTTGTTCGGTTTTCTCTTAGAATGTGAAGGATTGTATGTACAACGATATTATGAGGTCAACATGCCACCTTCAGGTCAAGGGAGCCATGAAAATGACCGCCCAATTTGAATGTTTCGCGTCGCACTTCATACACATCGAAATAATACGTCCTGCGCAGCTGACTCGACAAAACGTGTAGAGTGTAAAATGATTCCCTGTACGTTCCCCTTTCCAACGATATCTCTGGCATGTTTGTGCGATCATCTGTTCCATAATTGTAACACATTATTATAGCGCTCGTGCAGCGCACTGCCGTCAACACTCCATCCGACGAGCCGTGCCCGGCATAACCCGGCACCGCATAACTCGTGACCTAAGGAGTCGATCAAGTGCCGCCATCTCTCAAACGACTCCTACAGACCTAGGGAACATGTCTGCCTAGTGGCACCTTCCTATCACAAAGTGCCGAGTTAAAACACTTAGTTCCCTGATCAGGTTGGCAACACCGCATAACTCGTGACCTAAGGGGCCGATCAGTTGCCTGCAACTCTGGAATTGCTCCTATAGGCCTAAGGAACGTATGTGCGAAGTGGCACCCTCTTATCCCAAAATGCAAAGTTAAAAATGGTACAAAACGTTTAGGTCCAGGACCAGGTTGGCAACACCGCATAACTTCTGACCTAAGGACCCGATCAAGTGCCGCCATGTCTCAAACGACTCCTACAGGCCTAGGGAACATATGTGCCAAGCGGTACCTTCTTATCACAAAATGCAACGTTAAAAACGCTCAGGTCATCCCAGGCCATGTTGGCAACACCGCATAACTCGTGACCTAAGGGGCCGATCAGTTGCCTGCAACTCTGGAATTGCTCCTATAGGCCTAAGGAATGCATGTGCCAAGTGGCACCTTTTTCTCACAAAGTGCAAGGTTAGGCCTGATTTTTGCGCTTAGGGCCCGGACTATCATAGGAAATTTCATCGCAAAGGTTTTTTAAAACACCTACTAACACTCGGGGGTGGGGGGTCGCAGGTTACTTGACTATCATAAAAGGGGATTGCGACCCGAAAAAGGTTGGGAACCACTGTCCAAGACAAACACAAACCATTTCAGGAAACTGAATATTCAGAAGGTCAAGGTGCTACATTTACTTACATTACACCAGGCACTGCAGAATTTTAGGATCCAAAATTTTGTCCAAAAATATAGTAGATAGTCACTAGTACCAACCCCCTTTTCTTTTATCTTAATATATAGGATTTCAAAATTTCACACATTATATAGATACAATTTCCCAATTAGATGTCACAAACAATAACACCAAGAAAGAAATCTGCAAGACACACATTTAACTTAAGGCACTAATACATTTGGTGCATATCAGATGCACAATCACGTGAATTAGAAATATGAAAACTAAAACTGCAAAAGAGATGTAATAAACTGACAAGGAAGCAACGAATATCTCTCACTGCAGTATCAAATGATGTGCTAGTCTGACAAAATGCCCATTAAAGGGACACTCCCCTCAAAATGCAAGTTGGGCTCTAAAAATCTGGCAAAAATTCCTGATTCCAAAAGTGGAATCCTTTTTTTCCCCAACACCGAACAGTAATCACAGGCCGAGGGGTCAAAGTGGAGAAATTCAAATAGTGCACTAGAAGCTGGCCATTCCACTACGACACCCTCGGGCTTGAGGGGAACTAGGGCAAAGCCACGGGTACAGGTCTGACTGGTCGATTCAATGACACCCTGTATATACAGGTCTGGAAACTAGCCCCCTTTTCGCGTGGATCTCCCGAGTCCCACCCGGTGGCTTCTTCCGTGAGTGACGGAGCAACACCCCTCACTGCAACGCAAATTATTGCTATTGATTGAGAACGGATCATGAGAACGTGGATGCCCCCACTCCCCCACCTCCTCCACTAGTTTACAAGATGGAGTGCTCTGGGTAGAGCACTAAAAAAACGGGACAAAAGCGCCGCAAACTCAAGCGATGCGGCACCCTACCTAACTACTGATAAGCCTCTCCTTGCCTCTCGAAAGTCACGGGGGTCGAAGCGGGAAACCTATATGAAAAAAACGGAGTTGCACTGGGGTGGTGTTTCCTCTGGTTGGCCGCGGACATCGCCCCTCGTGGGTGTGAGTACGAATTTTACCCCTCGCCCTGGGATTACCGTTAGGTGTAGAAAAAAAAAGGATTGCACATTCAGAATCAGAATTTTTTGCCCGATTTTTAAAGCCCAGCTTGCATATTGAGTAGAGTGACCCTGTAACAAATTGCACTTGCACCTCCCATCCCATTCACTTCTGCCTGACAACTGCAAGATAAGGGATGTACACACAGGGAGTGTGCCTTAATTATCCTTCCCATATTATACTTGGCAGGTACTATATCGCTCAAAAAGATAGAGACGATTGGCATTTGATTCAAGTGCAAGTTGCACTTGAGTCAAATGCAAAATTGTCTCTTTATCTTTTTGGGCGATATAGTACCCTCATCAAAACAAGTACCACCTTGATGAAGCAGATGCCAGAAAATTTCCCAATATGATGCAGGCTGAAATCTTGTACACTCGATAATAGGGAATAATTTACATCTTCAGCTTAGCAACACAAATCCTCATCTCTCTTTTCTACAAATCTGCCACCTTAGGCCCAAATCTTCGACGTCTCATGCAAACCTGCAGGAGGGGCCATAATCTTCTAGAAAGAAACTTTCCAATGGCATTAATCCCTGACAGGGAAAGAACCCAGGGAGTAGTTAATTTTGTTACTCTAAAATGTGATGATCTTTACTCTCGCTGGCAGAACCCTGCTAACTCCCCTCTGCGAGCACCTCCTGCAGGTTAGCAAAAGACGTCGAAGATTCAGGCCTTAGTTTCATTTGAAACCCGGATGCTTGACAGAATAATGAATTGAAATTCTCAACTCAGCTTACTTACTTCATAAGTGATCAAGCAGTTAATTCCTGCATGACTAACTATTGCTATTGAACCATGAAGGCAAAACATAAACAAAGTTCAGAATCACCTTCAACACCTAAGTAGCAACATGTTGGCATATACAAAACAGCCACCCACAGGACATTTTTTAAATGGTGGGGAGGAAATGGGAAAGGAAAGGAAGAGGTACAGACCTGTCCTCAGAGTAGGAAAGGTATTGAGGTAGGTTGCCATTATAGAAGGTCACATCACAGCCATCCCAATCGTTTAAGTTTAAAGATGATATATCATCAGATGATGTAACATCATCAACATCAACATCATCATCAACATCATCAACATCATCATCATAATATTCCAATATGTCTTCACTGCAATTCATTAAGCACAAATAACTAAGGGGATGAGAATAAGCACACACACACATTTATGCTATGAGGACCTGTGGTTGTGTGTACCTTAGCTTCATGACACTGCAGGCTGATGACTTGCCCGTGCGATGGTTGGTGACAACAACAAACTCGACCTCATCTCCCTGTTGCAGTCCCACTCCGTCCTTCACCTCTGACATGTGGAAGAAAAGCTTCTTTCCATCCACCTCATAGGAGAGGAAGCCAAATTGCTGCTTCACAGCCTCCACACTTGCCCTCATCTTTTTGCGAAGGGCCATCAAGCAGGCAGCCCTGCCATCTGAATCCACCTGAAACTGGACTGGATCGCCTGGTTGCAGGATCTCACGCTTATTCTGCAGGCTGGTTATTCCAAACTCATATTCTTCTCCTTCACCATCTATATTGGAAGAAGTAATAATAAATTTCCATACCTGCCCAATATCCAAAACTCAGACATTTCTCTCTCTCTCTCTCTCTCTCTCCCCCCCCCCCCCAAAAAAAAGACTCTTGCACCTAGTCAATTCAAATTCTATACAACTTCAACACTCAAATCTCTCAAAACGTCCTACATAAAATTCCCAAGCAAGGAAAATTAGAGTGCACTTTCACATTATCTGGTACAGGTTGAGAATCCTTTATCCGAAATGCTCGGGACTGGCAATGTTTCGGATTTTATTTTTTTTCTTCGGGTTTTGAAATATAGGTACAGTATATTTGTGTCTACTGCATTAACTAGGACAGCTTTGGGATGAGATAAATGCCTCAACGTGACACTCATATACATTTCTTAATAGAGATGACACAAAAACCCTGGAGGAAGTTTTTAAATAAAACTCGTAAGTAATTTTTTTATACCTGCAGACACAGGTAATGACGCTAGTCATATCACAATCACATGGAATTTTCCATTTGTGACACACAGTGTCAGCACCTCAGCACTCAAAATACTTTCAGATTTTGTAGGTTTTCGGATTTCTGAATTTCAGATAAAGGATTCGCAACCTGTATAACCTCTCTCAAAAATAATCAGCCTTGAGAGCTAGCTTCTCATATTCAAGAATGTACTATATGGACAAGCAATAATGTGTACCTTCATTGTCAACCTGCACCAGTCCAGCATACTCGTTCTGGTCTGGATTGACACTGCGGAGGGGTCTGACCACTCTTCCCTCATACACCTCCTCATCTACAGTGGGCATCTTCAAACTGCCCTTTGGCAGAGGGTGCACTGACTCAGTGGACAATCTACCACTTGCATTGGCCTTAGGAGACACCACATACTCCACCTCTTGCCCCAGCTCCAGGTTATTGGCATCTCCATCATACGTGGAAAAGTGGAAAAACACCTCACGGTCATGAGCCTGTGTCTCAATGAAACCAAATCCATCTTTTAAGGCAGCCACAAAACCTGGGGCTGGTGGTGGGAGGTTTGTCTTATCCTTCTCAGAGGGAGGAGAGTTGGGGGACTGTGGGCGTTGCTGAAGAGACTTAGATTGCAGGGGAGCAGTTGTGCCTGAGGAGGCTGATGTGGGGGGAGGAGGTGGGGGAGGTGGGAGGGCCTTGGCTTCCGTGACTCGCACCCCTACTGCACTTATCTCCTTGGTCTGACGTACCTGGGAGACGTTGAACTCCACCTGTGGGGCAAAAAATGGTGTTTGAAACCAGAGATAATAATGTAATTGTCATTCCCAAGATTATCCACAGGTATTTACAATAATCAGAGGGTAACATTACTCCTTATTTCCTAGGTCACAAAAGCCTTCTTTGTGATACCACTGACTGTGTCAAGGTATGGGTGCAATTGCGTATTTATATCATGTTGTAAGTAGCCGAGAAACTTGGAACAGAAAGAGCAACTACAGGAGTTTGAAACCACTGAACACTTTCCACTGAAAAAAAAAAAAAAGAGGGTAAAATGGAGGAAGTGAATACACAGGGGAAATACCTCCAATGTCATCTATATGCAAGTGAACACTGATGTGAGAAGTGTCCCCACAACTTTCTACCATTCATGCAATCAAGGAAATGGCCAGTAGATGAGAAGTTCTAGAATATATAGCTGGTTCACTATTATTTATCATTATTTATTATTAATTTTGCACATGTAACACGAGCGCCTGCCTGACCGCCAATTTCCTTTACCGCCAACACACATTTTCCTTTGCCGCCAAAAGTCCTGACCGCCAAACTGAACAGGGCTCCAAAACCGGTTATTTTAGAGGGGTGCCAACTGTGGGAAGACCCCACGATCCTTTGAGCGTATTCAGAAAGCTGTAACTTCTTACGGATAAAGCAACTAGGTGTTATTTTCGGCCCTATGCTGTAATTGGTCCGCCATTTTGGATCCGGATCTAGCAGGTTATGATTAAAGCTAATAATAATAGCTGATATGGGCATATTTGAGTGACGCGGCAACATGAGGGATGGAGTTGCCCTTTGTCTTGGTGATGCTGTATGGCTTTCTGTTACCGCAACGATACTGTCATCTGTTGTGGCCCCGCCAGGCACGGTTCGTCGCCCGTGCGTGATATTTTTAGTTTTTGCGGAGCGATAGCGGAGCTGGGCGCTTATAGTGGGTTTCTGTATCCGCAACCTTTACTGTCCGTCTTGTGGCGCCGCAGGCCAACGAACGTTATTGTGGCTTTGCCAACCTCCTATCCCCTGCTGATGCCACCGCTGCGACGCAGCCAAATAAGTCTCAAGGGTTTACTCTAAGCTAGCTGTTATTTGGCTCAATCCATAGAAAATAATAAGGTGCTAGATCCGGATCCAAAATGGCGGCATTGTTAGAAAGTGGGCCAGAAAGTAGCAGCTTATATGATGACTTTTCCATAAGCAGTCACAGCTTTCTCAATATTCTCAGTCTCAGATTGAATCAGTTGGCAGGCCTGTTTTGGCGGTCAGGACTTTGGCGCTCAGGACAATTGGCGGTCAGGACTTTTGGCGCTCAGGACTTTTGGCGCTCAGGCAGGCTCAAATACTATAGTTGACCAACATCCCAGAATGCCTTCTGGAACGTCCACTTTTCAAATTTCCACATTTGGGAAATGGGGACCTCGAATTACAGCTGGCTTGATATTTTTGAACGCTTATCATTACTTTACACACACTTGCATGTGGAAGTACAGCTTAACTTGACATCAATTTACATTTGACAAGCACCTGAGTAAAATTTCCACTGCCAGTGGAATGTTTCTGACGTGGTATTGTTGCATCACATGGTGTCAGCGAGTCAAACTTGGAGAGTGGGGNGGGGGGGGGGGCTGCTGCTGCTGCTGCGCCTTCGCCTGGAAATGCCCTCACACAACGAAAGGAGTCAACTGCGTCAGCCCTTAGTAAGAGTATTTTATTGTTTCAAAATGGGGAAAGGATGAGATAGGATAGAGCTTCTGGCCAAAAGTGGAAGTTTCCTGAAGTGCATCCTTTGCCCATTGACTATACCAGGGTTTCTCAACCTTTTTATCCTTGTGGAACCCTCAATATAATTTTCATGTCTCAGGGAACCCCTAGATAAAAATTATTATATTATAAACCTATCAATTAATTACTCAAATTTAGCCTATTCATCACCATTTCTCGGGGAACCACTGGCAATTAGAAGAGTGGGATTCCAAAGTCCCCTAAGTCCATTTTCATGAAAAATGAGCTGATGGCATCTATTGGTAGCTTATGGTACTCCCCACCTCCTCCCGAGGTCAGAACACACCAAATGTCCCTAACTCCAAGCGCAAAAATCAGAGCGTTTTCTCAAATCCCATATAATCCCATGTTATTGATACAAATAAAAACTCAAATTTCTCAAAACAACAAAAATGGACTTAAGGCCATTTCACAAAAAAATGTCGCGCGGCAAACGGCACGCGTTGCGGCATATTTCTTATTTATATTTATTATTGCCAATAATTAATAACAATTGGCGGGGCACGCGTTTGCCGCTTGCTGCTGCCGCAAAATCTTTTTGTGAAATGGCCTTTAGGGGACTTTGGAATCCGCCTCTTCAATTGCTCATGGAACACTGGGTTGCGTAGAACCCTCGTTGAGAAATCCTGGACTATACATTGCCATTTGATGCTTTCCCTTGTTTGTCATAATAGAATTATTAAAAATAACTAAGGTAAATGTACCAATTTGTGGGCCCCCATTTCTCTTGCCCAATTTATGATCTCCTATGGAAGAAGGTAAATAACAAGAATTCAAAACATGTAGCATAGTAATTAACCACTTTGGCAGCACTTCCTACCCTTGTATTTAACAACCTGTAGTGAGGTGAAGGTCAATGGTGAGTTGGTTATTAAAAAATAAATCAGAGTGTCAAGTGCTGCACAGACACAGTGTAATATGGGGTGAAAAGTGTCAATTCCGTTAAGGGCCATTTCAAAATTTTTTACACTTTTATTTTAAAATGGGGAAACAGTTTGAAGGTTACAATTAGTAATTGATGAAGATGTCCTTTTCCTCGTGTGACTGTTTGTTCTAATCGTACCAATGCATTTAAAGAGCTAGTGTGGGCAGGGAGCATATACTACATAAGAGGCGCAAACATTCGATTTCCGCGTCTCTCTGTTTGGGGCATTGCCAAGGCTGGCGGCCATTTTGAAGTGTGGGCAACACCAACGAGGTATAATAGGGTACAGGCAAAAATTGGGTCCGCCATCTTTGATTCATGCGTGTTCTTGCAGTGTAGTTGCCATGGCAGCAAAAACCATCAAAGATGGCGGACCCTATTTTTGCCTGTACCCTATTGATACCTCGTTGGCGTTGCCCACACTTGAAAATGGCCGCCAGCCTTGGCAACGGCCCCAAACAGAGAGACGCGGACATCAAAGGCGCCGACAGAAGTTTGCACCTCTTATGTAATATATGCTCCCTGGTGTTGGGTGTCATAAATTGGGACTGAAATCTGTCATTTGCCAATAATTGATGACAACCTTAGAAATAGTGTTTATTTACATTCGAATTAATGGCACCCTCTGTCATAAGTAAGATGTTAGGCTGTGAGGATTCGGTATGGACCTTTTAACGCTACGTCATCACAACAAAGGCGGCCATCTTGTTGGTTGGGTAAAACCCCTATCCTGCCCATGTTGTTGGCAGGGTTTTTGAGGTCTGCCGGGGTTTGTGAGCTCTGCTGTGGCCCGTGGTTGGCCCCTGGCCTACCTACGGGGCTCCCCGACATGGCCCGCCCTTTGGAACCACTGCCGCACTACGCGAAAAGTCTTACTACGGGAGAAACAAATAGGCAAAGCGATACGATACTCGATACGATACTCTCGTGGGTAAATGCTCGCTCCAGCTCGTGTTGTTGGCAGTGTTTGTGACGGTCTGTGAGGTTTGCCAGGGTTAAATAGTCACACTGCTACTTCCAACAGGGAAATAAACACGGGAAATGGTTACTTTGTGCAAAGTGAGAGCTCCGCAAATCCGTCGATGTTTGGTGGGTTACCAACTTTTCCCAATCTTCTCCACTCTCCTGACGGCGGCCAACAATCTGGCCCTCCCCTCCACATCAATTTAGAACCGAAAAAAAGCCCGGTGTGGCTTACTTACTTGATGTATTGTTGCAGAAATAACCCGCTCAGCATGCCGCCATTGGTGGTTCTGCCCAACCAACAAGATGGCCGCCACGAAAAAGTGTAAACAAATACGTCACGGCTAAAAGGTCCATATCATGCGTTTTCGAGACATATAGACACTTTTTGGACTTCTGTTTCTAACTTAAGTTTTTGCCGATGCATGGATAATCCGCAACACGGATAATAGGGAGTGCAATGTACATACTCTTCAGAAAGAGGCATAAAATCATCAGTGATAGAGTGAGCCAGACTGACAAAATTCAGAACCGCCATCATACCGGAAAAGCTGGCTTTCAGAATATAAATCAAAATTTAAAAATTCAGAAAGAAAAAATAGGTGCCATAAAATGGACAAAAACAGGTGTCACACATTGGGCTGAAGGTGTCACAAAAGGGTCAAGATGCTACATGATCACAAAATTCACTTTGTGCGGTTTTCAGTATATTTAAGGAAAGGAAAACACAGATTCAAGTAGAGCACAAAATGGACTATCCAGACATGTCTGTAACATTCTTTTTTTCTTTTGGGGGTTATGTGCAAAACCTTAAATCCGAATTTTTTTCTTAAGATGGAATATAAATTGGTAGGTTTACCTTAATTGGCTATACAGGGTATTTCAGAGTCACGGGTCAAGCGTGCGCAAGGGGGTGAGGAAAAATCGTAGGTGGCGACAACCCCGGTCGGTTTGATAAAACAATTAGAAATACGGGAGTAATCAATTTATTTCTTACGGCAAGACGTCACACCCTTTATGTTCGAATTGACTGGCGCGTACTGGCAGGTGCAGTGGGTTGAACCTGGTTGAACGGCTTTTTAGCCTTGCACGTTGCACTGAAAAAGGCGCTCTCCTGCTATACTGGCAGGGTACTGTCCACACTACTGTACAGTAGTACACTACTTTGTACAGTACACTACCAGTATAGCATGAGAGCACCTTTTTCAGTGCAACCCGCACAGATAAAAAGCCATTCAACCAGGTTCAACCCACTGCACTTGCCAGTCCGCGTCAGTCAATTCGAACAGAAAGGATGTGACTTCACGCGGTATGGCCGTAATAAATAAATTGATTACTGCTGTATTACTAATTGTTTTATAAATCCGACCGGGGTTGTCACCACCTACGATTTTTCCCAACCCCCTCACGCGCGCTTGACCTGTGACTATGAAACACCCTGAATGTAGTTTGTGAAACATATGTCACTAACTTCACTGCATGAAAGTGGTGAGTCAGTCAGCTATTACACTGTTGTCAACTTTCAGTGCCACACCATTATCAACATATCTCTTACTTGCATGCACACTGCCATGCTTCTAATCTGGTAAATATTGAGTTATTACCAGGTATGTTTGTTCTATGACTTACATAATCACAACATAAGGATATCCTATTCAGTGCCAAATACTACTGGACTCTGTAGGTACACTTGTTTTTGGGCAAAATTAAGAGTAATTACACCCAGAGCTTCAAAAATCAGGTTATGTTCATGTATATGTCACTCACATTTTTGCACAACATGAGAACCTTTCTGAATGTTAAGAAATCTTTTAAATAAAAATGACTATAGTAACTTTCCTAAATCACAATGGGGAAGTAGCCTTGGTCTGGGATTTGGGATTTTTGTTCATAACTAGCTAGCCCATGCCTGTACACATACATTCCATCACTCTGTTGCATCAAAATGACATTACTGGATAAATTACGGCACATTTAAAAGTGCCTTCAAAATTGGCGGGAAAAACGCCGCAGCCAATCGAAAGGGTACACTGAAATGCCTGGTTGACTGCGAGATATGAGGAATTTGACTTTGAATTAACCGCGGACACGACGGAAAGCATTCGCAAGGCGGCTGTAGGCCATCGAGGTGGAGAAGGGGGGCCTTCGTGTGCCGAATTCGGGTGACAGATAATTCCTACCAGTTGGCACCACTGTCAGCCCAGAAGCGGCTTGAGCGGCCTGGAATAAATACGCGCCCCGGCCGCTACCTTGCTCACGGAATGGGACGGTTGCTAACAACAGCGAAGCATTTTACAACAATGACGGGGCGCGTTCTATAACACCATTTTTGCGTTCATTTCACTTCGCGTGACGTCAACATTTTCTAGGGAAACAGTGACGTCACCATTTCCCTACATAAAAACCCCAATTATTCCGGAACTGAAACTGATATCTTAAAACGGAATACGCCAAAAAAATCCAAAAAATATGGGCGAATTTATTATGTAGTTTCCAAAATGAAGGCTACTTCCCCATTCACTTCATTTCCACCTTGACACTTGACTCTAGGGCCGGTTGTATCAATGCGAGTTAAATTAGGAGAAAACTGGAGGTTTTCTGAAAACTCAGACATGCGCTGTATCAACACATCTCATGAACTTAACCCATGGTTTGAAAATTCTGGCGATTACCTCAGGGACCATTTCAAATTCATCCGTCTCTCACCACTGTGGTAGCTAATTTGCTGGATATGTCACGTGACGTGTACGTCACACAACCAAACGTCGCGTGATCCAACCAACATAGCGGCCCCCACAGTGCAGCAGCCATCTTTGATCTCGGCACTGGGTGGGTCTGACTCACTCAGCTGTGGTCTCAGTGCCCGCCATAATATGTTCCATTGCCCCTGAATCTTGCCAGCCTTTTTCTGTGGCGGTTTCGCCCTGGTGTCGTACCGAGTGTACTCCCTGTCCATTGTGCAGTCCCTGGCTACAATTTTAGAGGTATTCCCTGCCTACTCACCAGATAATAAGCTCAAAAACAACTAGATAAGTCGAAATACGACTATGTTTGAACGAGACAACCACAGGTTTTCCTCCTTAACTCGAGAAAATCGCGAGGTTAGTGTTAACCCGAGATTTAACTGCAGGTTTGTGCAAACTTGCGTTGATACGAGTTTTCCGTTAATCACGGATTTCCTGCCTAGTAACGGCAGGTTTAGAGAAAACTTGCTTTGATACAACCGGCCTTAAATATGACAAGTGCAGAAAAGTGGCCAAATCCTGCTGCTTCAAAAACTAACCTTATCTCCAACTCGGGGCATCTGCCTGGGCTCGCATTCCTTCAGATAAAATATTATGGACTCCTTCATCCCGTCCACAGAATATGATATCAGCCCAGCTTCCATTGGTGTTTTGTCACCTCCTCCGGACATCTGTTGGCAATAAAAAAGGTCAACTTCAGAATTTGTGCCCCTAGAGGATAGGCCTTCAAGTTATCATGAGACTGACCATTACCTTCTGACAACATAACAGTGAAATATTGGGGAATTTTGCTGACATGCTCTGTTGCACAGGGTATGGTAAAAGTTCGTTCCATCCTACCATCTACAAGGATCCATTTCAATTGAATCAGTGAGAATGAATAGGATCCAAGCAAAATTTTTCCAAAATGGAGATTTTGGTTGGTAAATGTTTTGCTCATGAAAGGACTACGCAAATAATATAATAATATTTAAAAAAATATGGGTACCCTGTCTCCTTGGCATCCTAGGGCCTCTTAGGGGATCATCTTTTCATGAACAGTCTTTAATCATTGCCTGCGCTGTGATTGATTTTGATTGTGGGAGGAAACGGGAGAACCCCGAGAAAACCCACGCAAACACATCGAAACTCTATCCACATCAGCATCCTCTGTCCGACCCGGGGATCGAACTCAGGACCTCAGAAGTGGAAAGCTGCGGCGCTAAGCACTACACCACCGTGTCACCGTTATTAAGCAAATACGAGGGCAAATCAGAAAGTAATTGAAGACTTTTTAAATTCAGAAGTTTCACTAGAGAAACTGAAACTGAGATATTCAAGGTGCAGTCATTAAGTTCGAAGCCCGAATTAAATCTCGGCTCCCATTTAACATAGCACGGCCAAATATTTATGGCACATCGAGAGACTCTTTAGGGTGCAGAGGAAAAAAACAGAGGGCGCTGGCTCATATTCCTTAATAGTTCTGGTCGTTTTCCCGAGAGGGTGCGCGGGAGTTCGGCGATGAGAATAAATAACACAAAATGGCGCCTGAGCGGGAGGTTTGAGGAGCAACGCAACTCAATCAAATTTTGTGTGTTGCTGGGCCATACTCCCCAGGAAACTCTGGGCATGTTGAGGAAGGTGTACGGCAGATGTGCTGCTCTCTCATGGCCGGCTGTAAAAGAGTGGCATCAGCGTTTCCGGGAGGGCCGAGAGACAACATCGGACAAACCTCGCAGTGGACGGCCCATCACTAGTCGAGACGCTGGACGCATTGAAAAAGTGAGGACGGTCATCCGTGAGGACCGGCACCAGTCTGTGGATCAAGTGGCGTAGAAGGTGGGAATTTCTCATGGACTTTGCCATTCTATTCTCACAAAGGACCTGCAAATGAGGCACGTGTGTGCAATGTGGGTGCCCAAAGTGCTGACACCAGAGCAACGTGAAGTGCGGGTTCAGCGGTTGTTGGCCGATGCCACTTTTTTACAGCCGGCCATGAGAGAGCAGCCCATTTGCCGTACGCCTTCCTCAACATGGCCAGTGTTTCCTGGGGAGTATGGCCCAGCAACACACAAAATTTGATTGAGTTGTGTTGCTCCTCAAACCTCCTGCTCAGGCGCCATTTTGTGTTATATATTCTCATCGCCGAGCTCCCGCGCGCCCTCTCGGAAAAACGACCAGAACTATTAACGAATATGAGCCAGTGCCCTCTGTTTTTTTCCTCTGCACCCTAAGGAGTCTCTCGATGTGCCATAAACATTTGGCCGTGCTATGTTAAAATGGGAGTCGAGATTTAATTCGGGCTTCGAACTTAATGACTGCACCTTGCACATATGAAAGGGCAAGTCTTCCTCTAGTTTTAGAGATAATATAATCCGGGTAGTGCACTAACTCTTTCCGAGTTATATGGCACGGACCTTTATTACTCATATACATTAGTATACATCAGGACCAGATAGCGAATCGCCCGGGCCCACGGGCAGGGTGACAAGGAGGGGATGTGTAAAGTGCAGTGCACTGTCGTGGGTGAGGTCATTGAGTACGTTTACATGGGACTAAAAATCGTCCTGACCCAGGCCTCCTAAGCAAGGCCTGTGTACGCAAAGCCTGCTCCCACTTTTGCCACTGCTACATGGGACTGACTACCGGGCACTACATGGGACCGAGGGGGTGAGCCGCCCGAAAATAGTCCCTACCATGCCGGGCCCTACTCCGCTCCTCACAGCAATGTGCAATATGAGGGCGACACAGTGGCCGAGTGGTTAGCGCCGCAGCCTTCCACCTCTAAGGTCCCGAGTTCGATCCCCGGGTCGGACGGAGGATACTTATATGGATCGAGTTTCGATGGGTTCTCTCCGTTTTCGCGTGGGTTTTCTCAGTGTTCTCCCGTTTCCTCCCACTATCAAAATCCATCACATTACAGGCAAATGATTAAAGTCGGGTATTCAAAAGATGATCCCCTAAGAGGCCCAAGGGGCCTATCACGGGGTATCCATTATTATTATTATTACAATGTGCAATATGTGCAGCTACCACATGGGCTGCCCGTGATAATTAGGCAGTTGAATTACATGTACCAGCACTGTTTATTCGAGAAAGCCACAGATACTGGGGGACTATTTTCGCGGCCGGTAGTCCACTCAGAAGCAAGTCCTGGGCTGTCCCCTAGCAGCCAATCACCGCCATCGCCTTAGGTAGACCACCCGATCCAAAAGGCTTGGGCTGCACCCGACAACGGCTCAGATAAGGCCGGTCTACCGTAGGCGCAGCAGCTACATGGGAGTACGCGTACAAAAAAAAAATACACGCGTACATGGGTTGCTTATGGAAATCGTTGTCTTTTTCCATACTATGGGGGTCCCTGACAGCTTGTTAGACCAAGAAGAATTCATTTATTTTAAAACCGAGGAATATTTGGTTTTAAATGTTGAAAAAAGTCAAATCACCAAAAATGCGAAAAAACGCGATTTTACCCAAGATTAGGCTTTTGCACACGCGTACTCGGGTTGCATAGGAAAGTTCTACTATTATTCCTTGATTGTAGGGTCTCTAAAGAGCCCATTACGCTACACTTTTTTAAAAAAAAGTCCATACACTGTTCCCCAAAAATTGACGAAAAAGTACCAAAAAACGGAATTTTTCCCATAAAAACAACCCTGGAAAACCTACAGTTTCTATAAAAGATTGACTTTAAACACCATAGTGGCTTCAGACTAGTCCCAGGTAACACCTAATGCCAGCAAAAACCAAATCCGAAACTTACAGTGGTTGCCAGACCTGGAAATAGCCAAAAAAAAATCAATATTTTGAATTTTTCGGATTTTTGGTCACCCTGACCCCCTGCACATTTTGGGAAAGACATCCTGGGTGATTCCCAGCTACTTTGGGTCCTACTAACATGATCTACATAGTGGTTTCCGAGTAACATGCCGAAATGTTTTTTTTGTTGCGCTGTGTTATCAGCCAATTGTTAAAAGGAGTGGTAGTGGCGGAGCATGCCAAGCGTTCACATAATGTTCTTTTTGTGTGGCTACTGTAACTGCTGCTTCTGCAGATGTCAGTGAACTTACCTGAACAGACTTTCCATTTGAACGTTGACCCCAGCTGTTGGCTGCCTCCCTAGTGACGATTCCTTCAACATCTCTGTGTGTGATGGTTTCAAACTGAACGCTTCCTGACTGCAAATGCTTAATGCGAATGGCACTCTGCCGGTTCGGGGTTGTTGCATCCTGATTCAAGCCATGTATTAAGCATTGTCAGGTATTACATTCTTTTCATGGGAAGAAAATCAACTCACCTGCACAACAGTGAACTCCACCTCATCATTGATGCAGACATCCCTATCAACATCAAGTACTTCACTGAAGTGAAAGAACATCCGTGGATCTCTCTCTACACATCGGAGGAATCCAAACCCTTCCTTCAGGACCACTATCACGCCTTGTTCTCTCTTCTCTCCAGACACCACAAATGACTCTTCTAAGAGGGTAATGCGGGTTGCACGCTGCAGCTGGTCACGACGGTCGGTTGCAATACAAAACTGGACCCAGTCACCATGCCTGCAAGAAAATAACATCCCACAGTCAAACAAAAACGTGATAAAATTATCACTTCATAAAATCTGATATATTAATCACAAAGAACACCTATTTTAAAGGGCCGCTATCTCCAGATTTAAAAATGTTGAAATAATGCATAGAAATTGTACAAATCCTGATATATAAAAATGGCCTGTGCCATGATAAAAATGCTGTCATCCTAGTTAAAATGTAGGGAACAGAGAAGCAGTACCCCCCACCTAATCCAGTCTCCCTTGCAATCATTACTTGTAATGTCATCAGTTGCTGGGGAAACATATAGATGTGGGTGGATTTTTGCAGTGAATCAGGCCATTACAAGGGCATTTCAGATGGCTCACTGTCTCAGCTTTGCAGTGACCCCTCACTATTGTTTTGAACCATTGCATTGGTCAACTGTAGCAATGGACAAGGCACGTCCAGAAAGTAAGTTCTGGTTTTTTATTAGAAAAACCACAATGCACCCCCATAATTGGGTCCTGGACTTCATTTTGGAAACTACATCATAAATTCGGACACATTTTTTTGATTTTTTTTGGCGTATTCCGTTTTAAGAAATCAGTTTCAGTTCCGGAGCGATTTGCATTTTTTCGGTAGGATATGGCGACGTCCCTGTATCCTAGCGAAATGTTGACGTCACGCAAAGGGAAATGAAGGCAAGATTGATGTTATAGAACGTGCCCCGACATGGTCGTAAAATGCTTCGTTATTGTAAACAACCCTCCTATTCCTGGTGCCTGTGGTGCCAGTGCGGTTCGGAGGGCGGGCAGGTCGCCCCGGGGCAAACCCACCCCGTTGTGTGCCGTAGGGAGTGAAGAAGCGTAAGCAAGATGGCAGCTGGAGCACGTTTTTACTCTAAGCTGTTCAAAGCACTTCAGGTATATTATTACCCGGCAGTGGTCCCAACCGGTCGGAATGTTCTGTCTCCCGCATTCCGCACATAAAGGCCCCCTTTCTCCACCTCGATGGCCTACAACCGCTTTGCAAATGTTTTCCATCGTGTCAGCGGTAATTTATCCAGTAATGTCATTTTGATGCAACAGAGTGATGGAATGTTTGTTTACAGGCATGGGCTAGCTATTTATGAACAAAAATCCCAAATCCCAGACCAAGGCTAGGACTCCATTTTGATTTACACATCTGAAATAGACAACTGTCAACTTTTTTTCAAAAGAGTTTCCAGCCAAACTGGGGCATTTTTCATTGAGTTACACAATATTTTGTATGCCTGTGTCATAGAAGTCTGCCGCTAGCCATTTCCATGATCCCTGAACGCTGGATTGCAACTCCTCATCATCATCAACCTTCTGCTTTGCAAGCCATTTCTCCCTGTCCATAGACAGGTGGTAATCGCTAGGCTCTAAATCCCTGGTGATGAAAAAATTCTCACTTAGTCGGAGTCCGGAGCGAGCGTCGGAACGGGGTTCGGGTTCAAGCCGGTTCAGGGGAAGAGTGGAGCGAAGGTCGGAGTGGATCCGGAGCGAACGGCTCCGGAGTTAAACCCGGTTCAGAAGCGGGGTTCGGAGCGGGATCTGGAGTGGGTTCGGAGCGGTTCAAAGCTTGGTTAGGTACTACATACCAACCTAACAGAAGGAAAGGCAGTAAAACCAATGGATTTACTCCAGAGTATGCATCACGTTTTCATGGTGGGAGAATGACATTTCCAAGCACCCGCGATACAGGGTGTACCGCAAATGTCACATTTTCATGTCATGCGCATTTTGGTATGTTACAATATGTCATGCACATTTTTGTATGCTACAATATGCCATACGCATTTATTGGATGTCACATTCTCATGTCATATGCATTTTTTGTATGTTACAATAATATGATATTGTAACATACAAAAAATGCGAACCCCGTTCCGGCGCTTGCTCCGGACTCGCTCCGGCCTTGGCTCCACTCAACTCCGGAACCGGCTTGAACCCGTCCCCATTCCGACGCTCGCTCCAGACTCCGACTCTACTGCTCCGGAGCGGGTTCGATGTTATCGGGTTCACGGAGCAAGGGTTCGGTTCGGTTCACAACCCTGGCTATTAGTCTTATCATATTTATGGGTAAATTGAATTGGACATATTCCGCTTGCAGCACTCCATTATAATAGTCCTCATAATAATAGTATTTCTTTGACTTTTCATACCCAATTCGATCGATATGGAGTGAGTAGTCAATTAAGGTTATTATTAATTTCCCTGAGTCCAGTGCCCTCTGTTCCTCCAACAATCTCTTACCATCCACCCCCATATTATGTGCCAGCCAATTTAGTTTCAGGTCCATTCTATTTCTACAGCAGCTGTAGATCTTGTAAAATTTAATGCTTGGTAGGAAAGACGATCACAGGGCAGATTGTCTATTCTTATTAAAAATGGAATCAGCTGTTTTGCTATGTTCACAAATAAGTGCCACCTGCCTTTTTCAAGCCTTGCAAAATATCCCGCAGCTCTTTTTGGATGAGATAAAAATTTCTTAATAAATTGGGTTTGGATTTTTTCAATCTCCAGTACATGTCCCCGAGACCATATTGGGGCGCATATAAAACCGCAGGGAGAACTTGTGAATTGAACATTTTTATTGCATGTGCAAAGTTACGAATTTTTAGTTTAACTAGAGTAGGCCTTACAGAGTTTATAATTCCATTTGCTTTCGAGTACGTAGCTTCCATCATTTTCCTAGATGACGTTGATGATGAAAAAATAACTCCCAAGTATTTATATTGAGAGCAGACTTCTATGGCTGTATTGTTTTGCCAATGGAACTTAACTTTTTGTGGGAGTCTTCCCTTTTTTTCGAAAAATTATCACTTTAGTCTTCCTTATATTAATTTTTAACCCCTTTTCAACAAGGTAGTCAGCCAAGAAGGCATCTGACGTGTTTGACTCAAGGCCATTTTTGCCCAAGAAATGGGATCATGCCCTTTCAGACTGAAGGGCCAACTTACCTGAGGGTGAAGTCTCCCTTCTGGTCCTTCTCCCCATATGGTATCTCAACTTCACTCCTATCATGACCCCGGTAGCGTATTCTCCCAGGAAGAGGATCACTCTGATTCCACTGCTGGCCCTTTTTGATGGGTTTTAGAACCTGGCCTTTTGTAACCTCCTTTCCCACATCTTCAAACACTACTGTACCACCAGGAAGGCGGCAAATGTTGCAAGCCACTTCTTTGCCCTGGAAGGAAAGGCAGGAAATGTCAGTGGTTGTAATAATCATATACACTGCAAATAAGTGTTTCTAGCCCGAAGGAACACAAAAAACCTAATTCTTTAGCAATAATATTTCCTACTCTACTATTTCTTCATGCAAGAAAACCAAATACATCAATAGAATCTCCTTACACAAAAACTAAAGAAAACTACAATCCCCCATTATCTCTAAGTTGAGTTTCAATTACACCATAAAACAAAATCAGATAAGGTAACTTGGACTCACATTCCTAGTCTGTATGGAGAACTCAACATCGTCTCCAAGTTTGAGTTCATCCCGGACTCCTTTTGCTTCAGAGAAGTGAAAAAATATTTCTTTCACCACATCCGCCCTCTCAATGAACCCGAAGCTCTCCTTCATGGAACACACTACACCTTGGTAGCGAACAGGATGGGCAGGGTTCTCCAGGCGCACATGCCTGGCAGCCAGATTCCCTGAGCGCTGGTTGGTGGCTATCTGGAAACTGACCTTGTCCCCTGAACGCAGAGTCACATGACCCTCCACATCTTCTGCACAGTAAGGAAGAAAAAAGCACTCTCCACGATTCTCATAGCTGATGCGGCCCTGAAGATCCCCCTGGCTGCCCTCCTGCCGAAGTTCCGTTGTCACAGTGCCTGTCACACGCTCCTCGCTCAACACTTGTGCCAGTTGGTTGCAACAGGACACAACACAGATTGGTGGCAGCAGTGCACGATGTTGTTTATAACGAGAAAGAAGGGAAGGAGAAGAACAGAGAGGCGGCTAGCACTGGGTCATCGTTTATACATTCCCTTAAACTCCCAAGTACTGAGGAAAACTGGCATGTAAAAACTATAGCTATAGGACATATCGTGATAACAATAAATGATCAGATTTCTGTCATTCTGCTCAAGCTATCATCCACATTTACTCTGTAGGGCATCTGATTGGAAAAATAGGGGTTCAATCCCTGACCTCTGATCCATAGTTCCAAGCTTATGTCTAGGTGCAGAAAGGACCTGTTATGGGGCTGATTTTGCCATGCCCTCCTTGACCATTTTTAGTGCAAGTTGTTCCAAATATGGGGGTTGATTCATAAGTCATTGCGCGTATTTTTAAATTCAAAAACGGTAACACTCACAGAGATGACCTTTGCTGAGTTTTGAAGATTGACAATTTGATCTGACTATTACAATTTGATCTGGCAGATAGAGATCACCCATATCGCAGGGGAGGCAAGGATCAAAGTCAGCAAGAACTTGCTTTTGAGTGTGGGACAAGTCAGAGAACTATGGCCAGAGCCATGTGTCATCCATCGCCACAAACCGTTTGAAAAAAAAACATCGCCCTCAATGCGATCGAGTTCCAAGCGAAGGCAAAATGCTGGCTCTTTTGCACCTCAAAGAGATGGTGAGGAACCAGTGAGGATGCCAACTTCATGAGACCTTTCAGTCTCTCTGAGTCCTAACCCTCAGACGGTGACATGGGCACATTTTGTGACCAACGACACTTTGTTTTGCTACAACTTGGAACATTTAGGACATTCGAGATTCATCTTTGAGAACATTTTCGTTTGACTATTTCTGTGATGAATGACGTTTAGTTTAAATTTATTGAGCAAATAGCACGACCAGGAAAAAATAAATTAGGCAGCAATGTGTAGTTGGGGCCCGACCAAGATCCGGTCTGGCGGCTCCCGGTGGCATCCCAGGCCGCCAAGGGGTGGAATGCCCCCTAACCCCGGGAGTTGGGCCCGACTCATTTTCTTTCCAATTTTTTTTCTGATCGCACTATTTGCTAAAAAAATGCAAACTAAACGCTATTTGTCATAGAAGGAATCACACTATGATTGTCTCAAAGGTGAAGCCTAAATGTGCTATATTTCACCAGATAGAACAAAAATTATGGCTTGGTCACAAAAAGTGCCCACGTCACTAGAGAGCGAACATTTCGCACGTCACCGTCCGATGGCTAAGCATAGTGCTCTGACTCGTGCCACATTCAAAAGCAAGCTCCAGTGTTGTCCATCTCCGAGTGCCCAGCATGCAGCGTCCAACAGCTCCAAGCACGTCAGGCTTGGGCCTTCTTAGGGCGATGGTGCGGTGTAGGGGTCACGATCCCCTTTTGTTTCCCTGCCTCCCGTGCGATATGGGCGACATCTATATGCCAGATCAAATTGTAATCGCCGGAGCTGCAAAGGTCATCTCTGTATGTGTTACTGTTTTTGAATAAAAATATACGCGCAACGACTTACGAATCAACCCACGTACAATTAGCAGGTTTTAAAATGAAATAAAAATTACCTATTTGTTCTTTGAATAGAATATATTGTAAGAACTGATTTGAAAGTTAGGAATTAGCAATATTCTTCAAACCTATAATGACCAGAGAAAAAACTAATCTGCTATACTTTCAAAAAACAACAAATCCGCACAAAGCTGTAAGGTCAAGTGACTTTATTGCTATGTGCAGATGAGTCCTTTTTTGAAAGTGCGACAGTAAGAACATTAATCAATACATTAATTTCAATAGCAATCGCAGAGAGCCCACCTTTTTTCAAGAGCATGCTGTTTACTAAATCACAAAAGTTAATGAACTACTTGACAGCACACTACTGGTTACACAATACGACATCCCTTCAAATAGAGTACTACCATGCTCAACCAGTAGTATGCAATCACCAGTATCATTTAACTTCAGTTTGAAATTAAAATTTGCAACTCAATAATTCTTCCATAATCTAAGTTCATTTTAAATAATATTAAAATTACAACTATGCAGCTTTCAAATCCAGATATTCGCAAGTCAGAGAATAAACACTAAATATCACATTTTATGCACAATTATTAGGAACAACAGGAAAAATAATTAGCAGCTGCCTTTCTTAAATCAATCACAGAATGTACCCTTCATTTAACAGTATGTTCTCCACTCAGCCTAATATTATCAGTAATACAGTTGTTGCCCACAATTCTTCCAAAACAAGTTAAAAAAATAAAGCTTTATGATCTTTTTAAACATACGATCAATTATGTTAACCCAGCGGTTCTCAAACTGTGGGTGTGAAGGGGTGGTAGGGGGGGCGCGGGGCGAATCCAAAAATTATGTGACTCGAAACAGGCACAAAAGTCGCATTGATTAGGTAAGTAAGAACTACTTCTCAGGGCTTGCTGTAGCTTGCAGTTCTACACAATTTGTGCATTCTAAAAGCAAAAAGTGCAGTCAGATAATACCATACAAGTCTGTTATATTCGGATCCAACTGCAGTTGTACTATGGGCGCCAAAAGAATTGACCGGAGTTGATGGGTATATAGCGCCATATACCCATCAAATCCGGTCATTCTTTTGGCGCCCATAGTACATTGGCACTGCTGGAAATATGAAGGGACCGATCTTTCTACTTGCTTATATCCGATGTGCTTACAGTGTAGGATGATTCCACTGTACTTTGTCAGTTACATTCACCTCAGCTTGTGTGACCTTGAACACAAAACAAATTTCACCTGCGGCGGGCTTATTGGCACTTTACCCATTTGCACTATTACGACGAGTTGGACATGCCTTTATCCAGTTCTAACCCTAAACCCTTAACCCCCTACCCTTAACTAGTATCGTGGGGACTTTTTTGACTCCAAGCTTAATCTCCAAGCTATAATCAAGGTGAGGTGCGTCTGTTATAGAGTACATTAGGTGGGCCTAGGTGATCTATACCTTTACCTATAATGTTGAAAATATTAATTGCACTTCATTTTATGCAGAGGACATATTGTCGCCATTAAGGGGGCACTACAGTCATCGACCTTCAAAAAATAGTGCTTTTTTTTGTTTGTTTTGTTTTTTTTGAAAAAAATCAAGCATCTTTTCCTGCGTCGAACACGGCAAACCGCGTACCGAAATTCAAAATATTGGCGCGTCGGGAGCCGACTCCTGGCAACCTTGCCTGGCAACGACCTTCGGTTCCCCCTCCGCTCCCCACCTACCTGCTGGCATGAGTGCCATCAGGTGCTGCTCCTGTGCGGATGCGGAGGCAACTACGCCAATCCTGCTGGCCACAGAGTGTCTGTGTCACACTAACATATTTTTGAATCGCATTAGCACTCTGTTACGTTACCCTACTTTTAAATTTAAACGCGTTTTTCTCAGTTTGCTGGATTTGGACACTGTCGACATCGCCCAGGCCACAAAAATTTAGCTACGGACTTCACAAGATTTATCCTCAAACAGGGCGCTATCATTCGGCCTAAAAGAATTAGTCTGCTCGAACTACTTCTATTTGTAACTTTAATTAAATGTTTTCTCAAACTGCTTAATTTTGTAGTTATCTTACTGAAATCGTCAAAAAAATACTTAAATGATTTCAAAAATTATAATTCTAGGTCAAACAAAAACTACGTGCTCAAGGAAGCCTGAGGTCCAATCTGACAGTTGTAGGTTGACCCCAGCGCCATAAATCGTGCCCACAGTGGCTTGACGTCACGCGGCCCTGGAGGCCCTTTGACACACGAATGTGATTCGATTATAGGCGCTAATTGGTCTTTGAAAATAAAGTCCAACTTCTTGTCTCTACTGGGTTTTTTTTTTTGGCAATTTTTCACAAAACCCTTGATTTTGACTGTAGTGCCCCCTTAAATTTTTTTTATTTATTTATTTATTATTATTATTTTTTATTTACCCTGTGATACAACTGGGTGGTTCCATTTCAAATCAGGCCAGATCCAGAAAAGTTGTCAGGGCTTGGTCTCCGATTATTACAGAAAAATTACACGAAGTACCACTGTCGAAATGATGACGAATGACACTGGCTATTTTTCAGTGACATTTTTTGTTCGCCCTGAAAAAATTCATAACCG